>JAJPUD010004155.1:88272-210359 GCA_023553655.1 Myrmecobius fasciatus | reverse complement strand
TTTTTTTTTTTTTGCAGAGGTCAGGGTCCCTGAAAATTTTTATGTAATGTAGACCTTTTGGATGTATTACTTGCTTTGATTGATTTGGTTCTTTTTCTCTCCTTTTTTTTTTTCTTTTTTAAAAACAATGCTTGTTATAAGGAATGGTTCTCTAAAAAGGAGGAAAAGGAGGCAAATAAATTCCAGGTAAATCAAAAACAAAATATCAACAAAAATTTATTTTAAAAGAAAATTAGGACATTTGTCCTTTTTCAATTCAATCTTTCAGAAATTATTGGTAGTGACTTGCAATTATAACTTCCAGTTGTTTCCCTATCTTGGGATAGAATTCAAGTGGACCTGATGACTTGAAATCATCAAGGCCAACTACAGGGATCTCTTATCTCTCTATCTTAAGATCTATCTCTTTATTAGCAATTTTTATTCATCCTTTCAGTCAACACAAAAATTAATTTCCTTAGCAGAGAAAAAAAATAAGTTGGGTAACTTTATCTTTTCTACACCATCCAACTTTTCTTTGATACTCCTCTTCTGCCTAGTATGTAAGCATAAGGGTCTCTATCTATTCAACTTCAGTGAATGGGTAGAGTAAAAAGAATAAGGAGAGAGGTGATGAAAGGGAGGGTCTTTTAAATATAGTTGAATCATTTTGCATGTTATGATTTTGAGTGACTCATGTGTACAGGAAAAGACCATTCTGGACAATTAACAAAGCCCCAAGAGCATAGATTGCTTCCTACCTTATTCTTAGTCATTATTTCCATAGACTTGCCAAAGATCATTAGAAATTAAAAATACTGGAGAACCCTAAACCACAATCAAGGTATCCAGAATATAAATGCTTAATCAATACTTGTTAACTGATAAACTGACTAGTACTTATTGGGTAAATGGTCATTGCCTGATTAGGTCTAGTCTGCAGAAATGAAGATTTGGGGAATGTTCTGAATGGTCATTTAAGGTAAAGTCTTTTACATGGGGCCAAAGAACTCAGAAGAGATATTAAAAGGAGAGGCCATCTTTTTCTCCTCCTTCCTGCCTGAAAGATGGCAAATCTCATAGCAAAGGCATTGAGAGGCAAACCTGGAGAGGCTTCTGCTCTACTCTGCTACTCTAGGCTAAGAGTATTTGCCCTTTCTAAAACAGCCCAGCAACACATCCCTTCTCCTCCTCCTATGGAGGTGGTAAGACCTATAATCATCCATCAAAGAACAGATACAGGGGGATCAGAGATTGGCTTATCCAGCAAAGTTTCCACAGATGCCTTGTAGCGAATTTCACAAAGATTCTACAAAAAGAGAAAGAACTTCCAGGTCCTTAAGTTAGAGGAGTCTGTGAATTACTTTTTGTGGCATATGTATAACACAAGTGTGTCTTATCACTGTACTCCAAATTATATTCTTCCCATGGATGCTGTTTGTTTTTTCAAGAGTATGCTCCAGGGTTTGGGGTGGAGGATGTTTTATACTAAATGATATGTGTACCCATACTGTTACCCTTGCAACATGCACACGTGAGAGCCAATTGAGAGAGTACCCCAGAATGGGTGTAACAATAAAATAACAACCAACAAATCAGTTTTTCCCCACTCTGGATTCCTTAACACTTTCAACCCTTTCTAAGCTTTACCAATTGTACACTGTTCTAACAGCACTATCCAACTCTTGTGTATGGATGCTCCATTACTTGTCTTCATTTCCATCTAAAGTGATCATTAAGCTCCTTGCATATCCATAGTAATCTCTTTAGACAATTCTCCCATGTCCTTTTCACAGGAATTATTTTTCCTTTGTGTCTGCAAAGCTTTTTTCTTAAGAACTTATTACTTTCACTACTGAGTATTTGTTACCCTGTCTTTGAATCTTTTGAAAATGGTGCCTCCACAATCTTTTGTGCATGACAAACTACACATGGATTCCCTTTTCTTCTGCTTCATAAATTCTGTGATGCAATAGTCTCTATCCCTGCTAGAGTTCTTAACATTTCTTCTATAAGTCATTCCTCCTTGTTAATCAAAATAGCTAGCATTTATATATAGCTTTAAGGTTTCCAAAGTACAAAATTATCTCATTTCATCTTCATAATAATTACAGCAGGTAGGTGCTATTATATCCTCATTTTATAGATGAGGAAACTGAGGCAGATAGATTAAGTGATTTTCCCAGAGTTATATTAATTAGTGTCTGAAACAAGATTTGAATCCATATAATCCAATTCCAAATCCAGCACTCTATTCTACTATGGCACCTAGTTGCCTGACTCCAAATTAAGAATCCTAAAATAAGTCCATGGATCCTAAATTTAGGGAGTTGTTTTCCTTTTCCATTTCACCAAATCTATTTTTTAAGAAGTTGTTTTCTAGGTGCTCCAAATCACTATTGATCAGAGAAATGCAAATTAAGACAACTCTGAGATACCACTACACACCTGTCAGATTGGCTAAAATGATAGGAAAAGATAATAACAAATGTCGGAGGGGATGTGGGAAAACTGGGACACTGATACATTGTTGGTGGAACTGCGAACGGATCCAACCATTCTGGAGAGCAATTTGGAAATATCCTCAAAAAGTCATCAAACTGTGCATACCCTTTGACCCAGCAGTGTTTCTAATGGATCTATATCCCAAAGAGATCTTAAAGGAAGGAAAGGGCCCCACATGTGCAAGAATGTTTGTGGCAGCCCTTTTTGTAGTGGCTAGAAACTGGAAACTGAGTGGATGCCCATCAATTGGAGAGTGGCTGAATAAATTATGGTATATGAATGTTATGGAATATTATTGTTCTGTAAGAAGCGACCAGCAGGGTGGTTTCAGAGAGGCCTGGAGAGACTTACATGAACTGATGCTGAGTGAAGTGAGCAGAACCAGGAGATCACTGTACACGGCAACAACAAGAATATATGATGATCAATTCTGAAGGACATGGCTCTCTGCAACAATGAGATGATTCAAACCAGTTCCAGTTGTTCAGTGAAGAAAGCCATATACACCCAGAGAGAGGCTGTGGGATCTGAGTCTGGACCACAACATAGCATTTTCATGCTCTCTATTGATGTTTGCTTGCATTATGTTTCTCTTCTCAGATTTTGTTTTCTTGTACATCCAATTTTTCTTGTGCAACAATATAACTGTATACCCAAAGAAATCATAAAAGAAGGAAAGGGCCCCACATGTGCAAGAATGTTCATGGCAGCCCTTTTTGTAGTGGCTAGAAACTGGAAACTGAATGGATGCCCATCAATTGGAGAGTGGCTGAATAAATTATGGTATATGAATGTCATGGAATATTTTTGTTCTGTAAGAAACGACCAGCAGGACGATTTCAGAGAGGCCTGGAGAGACTTGCATGAACTGATGCTGAGTGAAATGAGCAGAACCAGGAGATACATGACAACAACAAGACTATATGAGGATCAATTCTGATGGACATGACTCTCTTCAACAATGAAATGTTTCACCAGTTCCAATTGTTCGGTGAAGAGAGCCATATACACCCAGAGAGAGGGATGTAAAATGTGGACCACAACATAACATTTTCATGTTCTCTATTGAGGTTTGCTTGCATTGTATTTCCTTTATCAGATTATTCTTTCTTGTAGATACGATTTCTCCTGCACAAAAAAATGATGTGTGGCAATAACTATACATATATTTGATTTCTTAAGTATTCTAACATAATTATCATGTAGTGGATATCCTGCCATCTAGGGGAGGGGTGGGGAGTAGGGGGGATAATTTGTAACAGAAAGCTTTGTAAGGGTTAATGTTTAGGAATTACCCATATATATGTTTTGCAAGTAAAAAGTATTAATAAATAAATTAAAAAAAACAATATAACTGTATAAATATGTATACACATTTTAAAAAAAGAAAAAAAAGTTGTTTTCTTCAGTATATTTTTTTCCATTTCACCAAATCATTTTAAGGAGTTGTTTTCTTCAGTTAATTTCTGTATTTTCTTTTCCAAACTTTCCTGTAAAGCTCTCCTTTCCCTATTTTTCTTGTTCCATTTTGAATTTTTCCAAGAGAGTCTTTTTTGGAAATCAATTCATATCTCCCTTTGAGGCATCACCTAAAGGTTTTTTGCCTTTAGTGTCCTCAGGGTTTGAGGTCTGTTCTTCCCTGTCTCCATAATAGCTATCTATAATCAGAGCTCTTTTCGGTTTTTTGCTCATTTTTAAAAGTTAAGATCTGCTTCTAGGGCACTGGAGAGATTGCTGCAAAATTCCTCTCTAGGACTACAGGGGTTTCTCATTGTCCTGGGGCCAGTGGTGTTTCAAGTTTCTTCTCTGTGCTAAGAAGGGCTGGCCAAGTTCCACCTGTTATTCTGGGGTTCAGGGGCTCACTATTTGCCTTTGTAGTTGCACTGGGGGTCTTACAGCTAACTGGCCTTCTGAATCAGGATAGAGTAGCCAACACCGCTATGTTTTGGCTAAGAGCCTTCTATTAGATTCTCCCCATGAAGTCTCTTGGCCCTTGGCCTCCCTCCCCTGACCCTGTGTGTCCTGCCCTGGCCAATTGAGACAGACCTTTCATGAAGTCCTTACAAGCTATCTTCTGCTGGAAATTTGTTACACTCCAAATATTTGTGGGTTCTGTCACTCCCAAATCTGTTCAGAGGTTTGATCTAGGGCTGATTCTCAGGGAAGCCAGGAGAGCTCAAAGTCCTGTCTACTCTCTGCCATCTTGGCTCTGCCGCTCGATTGCAAGCTTAGAATCCCTGCCTTAAAGGATGAAATTATCATTAAAACAAACCAAGAAATTTTTAGTTTCTTTTCTTTAGCAAGAGAAAGCTCATATAATTGAAGTTTCCCATCGCTGTCGTATCAATTTTAATATTTCAGCCTTGTTATCTGGTTCCTGATAACTCTAGACTTTAGGCTCCTCATCCATTTCCTCCTTCTGTACAGGTGGTCTGTGGGATACTTCTATACCAATACCCCTAGTTTTCCCCCTTTTAATGTTTATGCAAATGCTCCACACTACATTCTCTGAATTTCTCAAATGAAAATACACTCTCAATATACAATGCCATTCCACTTCTCCATTTATCTGTGTTCTTCCTTTTTAAAGGATACATCCTTCTAGAACCATGTTCTAGCTGTGGGAGCTGTGACACTTATCAGGTCAAACTCTCACTGTTGTATTAGGCTTTCTTTGCCTATTAGCTATACTTTGTATACTTGTGTATAAAGACATTTGAGGCCATGGGTTTTAATCCTGGATCCTTGTTGGATGTCTTCTTCTGTAACTTATTGAGCACCTTTACTATTCTTATTCCTCCAATAATAAAGTCACTCTCATCAATCTTAGTGAATGAACATGTATAATTTTCTCCTCCTCTCTTTCTTTGTAGTCTAAAATCCTCACTTTTTTCTTCTATCCTTCTGTAAATGCACTCTACCCCATCCAACAGTCCATCATTATTACATTTTAAACTATTATCCCAAAATTCCAATCCTATTCTCAGTCCCAATCTTCCCAAATGTCAGATCCTCAATAAATATCTCTCACTTCTTATAGCCTCTTAACTGATCTCATTTACAGCTTCTTCCTTTTCTAATCTATTTTCCCACTCTATTTTCCACACAACTGCCAAAATAATATTCATGATGCAGAATGAAGCATACATTTTTAAACTTTATTATTCTTATTTCCTTTTTGCCTGTGTTTTCTTTGCAATATGGCTAATATTAGAAATGTTTTGCATGACTGCATATACATAATCTATATAAAATTGCTTGCCTTCTCAAGGAAGGGGCAGGGAAAAAATTTGGAACTCAAAATTTTTTAAAGTGAATTTTAAAATTTTTGTTTGTATGTAATTAAAACAATAAAAATTAAATATAAAGGTAATATTTATGAGTCACAAGTCTGAGCATGCATTCCTGCTCAAAATCTTTTAATGACTTTCTATTGCCTCTAAGACAAAATAAAGACTAAAGAATCTGACATTTGAGACTTTCCATTGTCTAATTTCAACCTGTCTTTCCAGGACTATTTTTCATTATTCCCTTTAATTCATTCTATGTCCTAACCAAACTAGTCTAGTAGCTAGTTCCTGAATTTTTCATTCCATTTCCTACCTTTGGCTATTATCTCATGCCTGTGATGTACTCCATCCTCATCTCTACCTTTCATAATTTTAATCTTTCTTAGAACTCAAATCAGGTACTTAACCCCCTCTTACTAACCCCAACCAAAAGCATTTAGTTTTATCAGACAATTTATCTGGATATCTTCTTTCCCCTTATTATTCTCTACTTTATAATTATCTGAATGCATGTACTAAGAGAATTTAAGCCCCTTGGCATAGGGACTCATTTTTTTTCTTTGTATTTGCCATCCCTGAGGACATTAGTTGGAACACAATAAAAATACTTGCTCTTCAAAACACACAATGGACCATATACTTTCTCTATGCCTCTGCATTGACTGTGCCTAGAATGTACTCTAATCCCACCTATGCTTCTTGGAATCTTTGGTTTCCTGCAAGACTCAACTTAAGAGTCACCTTGTGGGTGGGGTAAGGAGAAAGAGAAGGTGAGAAGGAAAAAAGGTGGATTTTGGTTGATTAAAAAATAATTTTTTAAAAGAAAAGTAAGTGCTTATACATGAAACTTTTTCTGATCCTTCTAGCTGCTAGTGCCCTCCCTCCAAATTTACCTTTGCATTCACTTTGTGTGTTTTTTTTAATTTATTACTTGCAAAGACAATTTTTAACATTCATTTAAAAATTTTTTTGAGTTCCAATTTTTCTTCTTTTTCTCCCCTTACTAAGACAGTAAGCAATTTGATATAAGTTATATATGTATAATCATGCAAAACATATTTCTATATTAGTCATGTTGTGAAAGAAGAAACAGACCAAATGAAAAGAATTAATTTATTACTTATATATATTTAGCATTCTTTTTTTAAATTTTGAGTTCCAAATTTTTTCCTTCCTGCCTGCCTTCCCTCGCTCACTGAGAAGGCAAGCAATATGATATCAATTATACATGTGAAATCATGCAAAACATATTCTCATATTAGCCATGTTGCCAAAAAAAAGGCAAGAAAGATAAAGAAAGTGAAGAAAAATATACTTTGATTTACACTCAGAATTCATCAGTTCTTTTGCTAGAGGTGAATAGTATTTTTCATCATAGATTCTTTGTGGATTATTGTATTGATCAGAATACCTAAGTCTTTTACAGTTGACCATCATTACAATACTGCTGTTACTGTGTTCAATTTTCTTCTAGTTCAGTTCACTTCACTTTGCTTCAATTCATATAGGTCTTCCTCAGATTTTTCTAAATCATCCTCCTTGTCATTTTGTATAATACATCACAGCATATGCTATAACTTGTTCAGCTATTCACTAATTCACAAACATCCCTTTGATTTCTAATTCTTTCCCACCACAAAAAGAATTGCTATAAATATTTTTGTATATATTTTCTACGGTCCTTTTTCTTTGACCTTTTTGGGATACAGACCTAGTAGTGATATATTTAGTCAAAGAGCATCTTAAATTCACTTTGTATATATTCTGTAATATATGTAAATCTTGCTTCTCCTGCAAGATCGTATGCTCCTTGAGGGCAAGAACCACTTCACTTTTGTCTTTGTATTTCCAAGGCTTTGTATTTCCAAGGCCACCTAGCACACACTAGAAAATGAATGTTTGTTGATTGATTAATTTATTGAAATTCTTTGCTGTTGGAGGACTGCGATGGCATGCCAATAGGGATTCCTTTGTACCTTTCACAAATAGAAGAACTATCCAAACTCTGACTTGGAACTGTCTCTAGATGTGAATTCATTTTCCCTGGAGACAAAGCAGAGTAGGGAGGACTGTTAGCTAATTCTATTCATGTCATTGCTTACATGGATCTTTCCCTAAATCTTCTCACCTTTTATAATAAACATTGATCAATAAGCAAGGAAATGAATAATCTGATTGCATTTAAAATATGAGTAAAGTTCCCCCTCTGAAGTCCTTGGACACCTCAATCTCTCATGGACTCTCTTAGGATGTATATCACAAGTGTACAAGCTTTGGTAAACATGACCAACTGCAAAGGATTTGAGTATTCACTGAACAATAAACCATCATTCAAAGGGGGCCTACCTAAGCCTGAGTGTGTCTCACCCCTGAAGATCATCCACCAGGTAAATATGTGTGGTTCACAGTAATCTATCAAAATATGAAAGGTTTATGATTGACCTTGTTCCTGGGAGTATCTATGCTGATAAAACCCCAAAACTTTTGAACTAGTAGAATAATGGAAAACTTAATCTGCTACACTGATATACTATTGGAAGCAGAGAATTATTTTAAACACTCTGGATAGCAATTTGGAATTATGTTCAAAAAATGACAAAGAATATGCCCCACCTCCCTAGGTATTGGGAAGAAGGAATATTTGTACTTTTATTGTTGCTATATCTTTGAAGCAAGCATTCTTTTGTAAAAATCTTTTAAAAGACTAATGAATATTCCCATATCCTCTGATCCAAAGATTCCACTACTAGACATATATCCCCAAAACAGATTTCCTCTACACCAACATATTCATGCAGCAATTTGGTAGCAAAGATCTGGAAACAAAGTAAATGCCCATCATTTGCAGAATTTCTAAATATGTAATAGATTATTATCATGGAATATTTCTATGCTGTGAGAAATTATATAAATGAAGAATTCAGAAAAGCATGGGAAGGTTTATATGAACTAATAATGAGTTTAGTAAGAAGAATGAGGAAAACAATAAGCACAATGCCTATAACAATGTAAATGAGAAGAACAAGAAAGTTACATTGTAAATAGTTAAACTGCTAAAGTGCTTTTTTGACCATCTTTTTAAAATCTTTGTTATGAGGAATGGCCTCGGGGAGATGGAATTTATTTGGTATGGAGGTAATGTAAAAATAAAAATATCATATGTACATGCAGGTATATAAATTTAACTTTATGATGTTATGATTCTATGACGCATAAATAACATGGTCTCTAAGATCCTTTAAAAATCTAGAATTTATGAATCTACTTACATGCCCATCCATTTGACAAATATTAATCCAATTATTAATATTTTAATTTATGATTAATAATAATAGTTGGATTTCTCTAGAAATTTATGTTAGCTCATTTGATCTACACAACAACCTGGGAGGAAGTTGCTATTATCATGCCCATTTTGTAGATTAACAGAGACTAAAATGACTTGCCTAAAGTCACATAGCCCAGTAAGTGTAGAGGTAGGATTTGAACTCAAGTCTTCCAGACTTGATTGTTGCTTATCTTAGTTAACTATTTGTCTTGATTCTTGCTCATACATAAACATACAAAATTTCCATACAAATGTAAATACTGGATGTATTTAGATAGGCAGGAAAATAGATGATATTTATGCAGTACTTTAAAGTTCATAAAGTTCTTTACCTAGACTATCTCATTTGCATCAAAACTATTCTATAAACTAGTTAGTAAGTGTATTATTATTTCCATTTCACAGATAAAGAAATGGAGGCTTAATTTTAACACTTTCTGTGAATATTCACATGCATTTTGTTTTCCTTCTTAGGTTGTTTTTTTTTTCTTCTCTCTTTCTAGAACTGATGTTTCTTGTACAGTAAGATAACTGTATAGATATGTATACATATATTGGATTTGTCATATAATTTATCATATTTAGCATATATTAGATTACCTGTCATCTAGGGGTGGGGGATGGGGGGAAGGAGGGGAAAAGCTTGGAACAAAAAAAAAAGCATTTGCAAAGGTCAATGTAGAAAAATCACTCATATGTTTTGTAAATAAAAAGCTTTTAATAAAAAAAAAAAGAAAGAAAGAAAGAAATGGAGGCTTAGCTGGTAAAATGATTTGTACAAGACCAGAATGGCAGATGGGAAGACCTGAATTAAGTCAGTGGAACAAAACAAACAAAACCAAAAGAGGAAGATATACATTGCCTATGATCATGTAAGTGAAAACAATTCTGGGAGGCAGTTAAGCTCTAATTAATTGTGATGATTATTCCTGGCTCCAGACGATGAAACACATTTTCCTCACTTCAGTACTCTGCTCTCTGCAAGGTCATTCTTCAATTCCTTAAGGCTAAATCTATCCTTGCAGTCCCTGCAGTGTCTGCCGCTGGTGACCATTTCCTCCTTCTGGAGCCTCCTTCTTCTCTGCAATTCCACTATTTATGTTCCACTCCTCTAGAGAGTTCCCAGTGTTCGCTTCACTCTTTGAACTCTCTTTGGTATTCTTTATCAGCTCCCGTGGATTCAATTTTCATTTCTATGTTGCTGTCTCCCAAGATTACATATCTATATCTCCTTCCTCTCCTGAATTACATCTACAGACATTTTCATTTGGTTATACCATAACCATCTCAAACTCATTTCCAAAGCAGAATGCATTATCTTTCCCTCTAAACTCACCCCTCTATCTTACTTCCCCATTACTGTTGAGGGCACCCTAATTCTTTCAAACACCCAGATTTACCCTCATAGAATCATTATTAACTCTTCACTATCCCTCATCCTTTCCATCCAATCAGTTGCCAAATCTGGTCATTTCTACTTCTTCACTTTCCCTTATTTCTGCTCACTCTATACTACCCAGATTCAGGGGCTCATCTCTTTTCACCAGGAATGTTGTAATAGCCTCCCAATTGATATTTTTAAAAGTGTAGTTCTGACTATGTCACTACTCTCTCCTCAAAAAGAAAGCTTTGGTAGCTTCCAATAACTCTGGCATTTAAAGCCCTCCACAATCTGGCTTCAGTTTCTCTTTCTAGTATGATTACATATTATTTTCATGTTAGGCTATGTTCCAGCCAACTCAGAATACAATATATTTTCCTTCCTCATCCTCTGTTTCTTGGAATCCCTAACTGTTCAAGGTTTAGTTTAAATGCCCAGAGTAGGCACAGAGCAACCAACAGGAGGCTACTGCTATATTCTTTTCCTAAATTTCCTAGCTGCTAGTGTCTTATTGCTATATAATTTTCTGTGTATATCCTGTATTTGCAAATATTCTGTCTCTCTAGAATGAAATGTTTTGAAGTCAGGAATAATCTCCCTTTTATATTTTCATCTTTTATTCTCACCCAGTGCCTGGCACCTACTAGGAGTTTAGTAAATGATTGTTAATTTATTGACATGGTCATTATGTTATTTAGTTTTGCTTAGCTGTCTTTTTAAAAATAGTATTTTATTTTTCCAAATACATGTAAAGATAGTTTCAACATTAATTTTAATAATCTTTTTATTTTCAAAATACATGCAAAAATATTTTTCAACATTTCCCCTTGCAAAAACTAGTGTTCCAAATTTCTTCCTTCTCTTCCTCCCAATCCCTCCCCTAGACAGCAAGTAATCCAATATATTCAACATTAATTTTTGTAAGACTTTGTGCTTCAAATTTTTCTCCCTCTCTCCCCACTTCTTCCTCCCCAAGACAACAAGCAATCTGATATTCGTCAAATATATGCAATTCTTTTAAACATATTTCCATATCTGTCATGTTGTGCAAGAAAAATCAGACCAATAGGAGAAAAAACCATCAAAAAGAAAAAAAATCTCTCTCTGGAAGAATATGACATTTTCCATCCCAAGACTACTGGAATTTAGTTGTTTTTTTCTTACTATAACAAAGGTGAATTCAAGGGAGTAGAAAATAGTTGAGAAACAGAGGGATGATAATAATAATAGCTAACATTTACATAGCACTATATGTATTGTGCTAAATACTTGAAAATTAATAATAATAATAATAGCTCAATATAATTCCTACATGCCAGACAATATGCTAAATATTTTGCAATTATTATCTTATTTGATCCTCATAAAACCTGGCAGATAGGTTCTATGATTATATCCATTTTACAGATGAGGAAACTGAGGCAAACAGTGGTTTCAGTGATTTGCCCAGGGTCATACGACTAGTAAGCATCTGGAGCCAAATTTGAACTCAGATTTTCCTGACTCTGTGTCTGTTACTCTATTGATTCCACTGCCTGGCCATCACGAATTTATCAGTAGAACTTTTTAAAAACAACAACAGTTCTTTTGAACTTAAATCCAGGACTCTTTCTTTCTACTATACCAGGACAGGAATACTGAACAAGAGCTTAGTCCTTCTGTTAGGGGTTCCCCAGAAGAAATGCTAAGATACCTTCCAATGCAGAAACTCTAGGTTTGCCCATTACAAAATGGAAGGAAAGCATCATATTCCACATACACAGGTTATTTCCTAGAAATGAAACTATTTTGATTCTAGAAACTCTTTGAGATCAGGGATCATTTCATTTCTGTCTTTGTATTCTCAGTTCCCAGCACAGTGCCTGGCACATGGTCAGTATCAGTGATGGAGAAATATTTCTTCAATGAATGAATCAATGAATTCTGGGCATATTTATATCATATTGAATTCTCTCCACCAACTTTAAAATAAAATATATAAATTATTAAATATTCCATGTGGCCTTATTTCTATTAAATAGCCTTTACCCACACTCACACATACCTGTAACTTCTCCCTCTGATTAGGGACTCCAGGACCTTCTTTTATTATTATTTTTTTTTTTGGCAAGGCAGCAGGGTTAAGTAACTTGCTTAACTTACTGATATTAATTGTCTGAGGCTGGACTTGAACTCAGGTTCTCCTGATTCCAGGGCTAGTGCTCTATCCACTAAGCTATCTAGCTGCTACTATTCTTTGTATTCCCAGTGTCTGACACAATAAGAGCTTAATAAATGCTTGCTGATTTTTGGCCTTACCTTGACTAGAGATGGAAGGGACTTTTATACATAAGGAAATGAGTTCCCTCAAGGTCAGTGACCAGGATATATGTGTACCTGTACTCACACATACACAGACACTTCCATACAGCCATCCTAATGCATGGACATCTATGAAAAGCTCACACAGATACATCCCAATGGGTCCCCAGCTCTAGCATCAAACTTGAACCACAGCCAAGGATGAAACACTCCTAGGAACGACTTTCCTCCTGCTAATTAAGCCAGAAGATATTTCCATGCTTCTAGCCTCTTCAGCCTTCTAACCATTGCATTTTATAACAAACCCCAAACTATATGCCTGATAGTGGGAAAAAGTAGGACTTCCAGCCCTGGAAGTCTAAGACCTTTCTGAGAATCCTGAGAAAGCACTCTCTGCCAATAGTCCAGATGTGCTCTTTTGGGAGCAGCCCCTGTCCTGGGGATTGGGCCTCTTTTGTAGAAGTCATCCAGCTGTGGGTCACAGATGACAGTTAATGATGTTTTCCCTGAATTGTTTTTTCTGTTGCTGATACCAGGTTTTTGTTTTTTTTTCGCCCCACTTCCTTTCCAGAGGCAAAGGAAGATGCAAAATTTCAACCCCTTGGTTTAACTTAAACAATCAACAAACACTTAACTTGAAAACCTGCTAGGTGACAACCAACACATGGATTTGTTTTGACTGACTATTCTGTTACAAAGAAGAGTTTTTAATTTGGGGAGAAGGAACCCCCCAATGGAAGTGAGTTTTAAGAATTATGATAGTCTTCCACATAAAGGGAAAAAAAATAGAGGCAAGCTCGATGGTGCAGTGGCTGGAGCTCTGATCCTCAAGTCAGGAGGACCTAAATTCAAATCCAGCCTCAGACACCTAATGCTTAGTAGCTATGTGGGTGACACTAGGCAAATCACATAACCCTAATTGCTTGGCCAAAAAACCCAGCAATGAAACATTTAAAAATGCACAGAGAAGAGGAGAAGGAATTTTTAAAAGTCAGTATCGACACTACCGTGTTAAATTTAATAATTTGTTGTTGCTGCTGTTGTTCAATTGCTTCAGTCTTGTCTGACTCTGTGACCCATTTGGGATTTTCTTAACTAAGATACTGTAATGATTTGCCCTTTTCTTCTCCAGATCATTTTTCAGATGAAAAAACTGAAGGAAGCAGGGTTACGTGACTTTCTCAGGGTCACACAGTTAGTACACTACTTTATAGACTCCCAGGACATAGTGACTAAATCCTCTACCTTTTTTTTTTTTAAACAAAACAATAAATTGAGCCCTGATTTGTAGCCGTTGGAATTTCTGGAATATGCTCACAGTAAAAATTTAACAACCAGTTCTCAAGAGTGTACAGAAACTGGCTCCAACAGAAAACCCTTGATGGGGGAAAGAATCTTGGGGTAGAAGGAAAATCTGATGAAGCTCACACTGCTCCTCCTCCTCCTCCTCTTTCTCTTTCTCCTCTTCCTCCTTTTTCTCCTCCTCCTCTTCTTCCTTTTTCTTCTTCTTCCTCTACTTCTTCTTCTGCTGCTTTTCTTTTGCTTTGTTATCATTGTTGTCTTCTTTTTCTTCTTCTTCACAAAAAGGAGGAGACAGAAGATACAAAACATGGAGCCATCAACATTTAGGATAACTTCAAAAATATGATTAAAATAAAATTTCTACCAAGGCACCATTTTGGCTTCCTGCTACTTTTGGGACTCTTGGAACAATTGATTCCTGCCAGGAATGGAAATCAGGCTCACAACATAGTCTGACACAAATGGAGAGAGCTTTCCTTCCATTTCTCAAGAAGATGGCTCCCTTGATGGAATAAATTTATGTCCAAAGAAGACCTGGAACCCCTAATTGAACACCAGATGGATAATTTTGATTATATTAAGTTAAAAAGTTTCTGTACAAACAAAAGAAATGCAGACAAGATTAGGAGGGAAGCATCAAATTGGGAAATCATCTTTACATTTAATGGTTCTGATAAAGGCCTCATTTCTAAAATATATAGAGAATTGTCTCATATATATAAGAATTCAAGCCACTCTTCAATAGATAAGTGGTCAAGGGATATGAACAATTTTCAGATGATGAAATTAAAACCATCTCTAGTCATATGAAAAGTTGCTCCAAATCACTATTGATCAGAGAAATGCAAATTAAGACAACTCTGAGGTACCACTACACACCTGTCAGATTGGCTAAAATGACAGGAAAAGATAATGATGAATGTTGGAGGGGATATGGGAAAACTGGGAAATTGATACATTGTTGGTGGAACTGTGAACCGATCCAACCATTCTGGAGAGCAATTTGTAGCTATGCTCAAAAAGTTGTCAAAATGTGCATACCCTTTGACCCAGCAGTGTTTCTACTGGGCCTATATCCCAAAGAGATCTTAGAGGAGGGAAAGGGACCCACCTGTGCAAGAATGTTTGTGGCAGCCCTTTTTGTAGTGGCTAGAAACTGGAAACTGAAGGGATGCCCATCAATTGGAGAGTGGCTGAATAAATTATGGTATATGAATGTTATGGAATATTATTGCTCTGTAAGAAACGACCAGCAGGACGATTTCAGAGAGGCCTGGAGAGACTTGCATGAACTGATGCTGAGTGAAATGAGCAGAACCAGGAGATCATCATACACAGCAACAACAGTATTACATGATGATCAATTCTGATGGACATGGCTCTCTGCAACAAAGAATTGTCTCAAACCAGTTCCAATTGTTCACTGAAGAAAACCATATACACCCAGAGAGAGGGAAATGAAATATGGACCACAACGTAACATTTTCATGATCTCTATTGACATTTGCTTGCATTGTGTTGCCTTTCTCTGATTCTTTTTTTTTTCTTGTAGATAGGATTTTTCTTGCATAACTTCTCAAGCATTTCAACATTATTAACATGTAGTGGACTTCCTGCCATCTAGGGGAGGGGAGGGGACTGGGGGTAAAATTTGTAATGGAAAGCTTTGTAAAGATCAATGTTGGGGAACTACCCATACATATGTTATACAAATAAAAAGCTTTAATAAAAAAAATAAAATGAATAAGCAGATTCCTATTTAAAAAAAAAGATGGCTCCCTTGAATCTGGGGGATCTCTCCCTCTTTCAGGGGGACAGAGGGAGGAGCCAGAAGGCTATCTTTCCTTTAGAGTAGAGCTCTTGCTTCCTAGTTATCTGAGCATGTTCTCAGGTGGACAGACCACTTGTCATTGTCTTAACTGTGAACTCTCTCCCCCAGGAAGAGGACAAAGGGTATTGCCCATGTCTCTGGGTTACTGACCAAGAGTCCTAAGGGACCTCAGAAGCCGTGTTGTTTAGACCTCTCATTTTACAGATAAGGAAACTGAGATTCAGGGATATTAAGAAATTCATTTGAATTTCTTAATTCTTAATTCACCTGGAGCAGCTAGGTAGAGCAATGGATAGAGCACCAGCCCTGAAGTCAGAAGGACCTGAGTTCAAATGTGATCTCAGACACTTAACACTTCCTACCTGTGTGACCCTGGGCAAGTCACTTAACCCCAATTGTCTCAGCAAAAGAAAAAAAGAAATTCTAAGATCTTTGTTCAGTCATTTTTCAGTCAGGTGACCCCATTTGGGGTTTTCTTGACAGAAATGGTTTGCCATTTCTTTCTCCAGCCCATTTCACAGATGAGGAAACTAAGGCAAACAGGGTTAAGTGACTTGTCCAGACTTGCACAGCTAGTAAGTATCTGAGGCCAGATTTGAACTCAGGAATTTGAGTCTTCCAGCTTCCACACCCAGTGCTCTATCCACTGAACCCATAAGCTGTTTCCACTCAAAAATCACACAGGTAGTAATTAGAGGCAAGATTTGAACCCAGATTCTCTGACTTTTGAGTCAGTTTACTATATCATACTTTAGAAACTTTATTCTCTCAGATTTATTCTTAGGGCATCAAGCTAGGTGATAATTATATAAAAAGGCATGAATAGAGATTAGATACATGAGGTTTTTAGGGATATTTCCCCATTTGGGTATACCCAGGGCTCCCACTCTTAGTTATAATTTTTATGATAGTTGCTTTGTGTGTGTATATATGTATATATGTGTGTGTATGACCCTATGCTATAATGCCTTGAAGTCCTTACAGCAAATTGAACATAAAGTTTGCTTCTAGACTGAACACACACATACTGTTAAACTCTTCAGTTTTTACAACAATTTTTCATGGCATGTCTAAGATTGCCATTGCCACTTTTTGTGGGAAACAAATATAAAAGTCCCTGTTCTCAAGCTAATAGGAGGACAAAACATGGAGAAAATTGGTTGCCAAGGATTTGGTCCAATGATTGTGAGTAGGAGCCAAAGGACAGTCGACTGTTTTACCCTTTCCAGTAGCAATGCTAGTCTTGATTTGATTCACAGATCACAGAGTAAAAGGTGAAAAGTGGTGGGAGGAGAGGAAGGCAAAGAAAGATAGGAAGAGAGCATCAGGGGTGAGTATACAGGCAGTAACAGGCAGATGGCAAGATATGTGTCTGGGATCTGGACTCCTGGTGATGGCTGGCTGGAAGGAATGTGGAGCATAGTTTTAGCTAGTTATATGTAGTAGTGAATTTGGTAAATTTGCACTTCCTCTGAGTGAGTCATTTCTGAAAAAAGTAGAAAGATTTTGTGACCTCTTGTTGAACTTTGAGGGCCTCTTTTTTGCTTATCACCTGTTACAAATCTGCTGTGTTTCATAAAATCATAAGTTTAGAGATGAAAGGAACCTTAGAGATCTTTTATCCATATTTTAGAACCAGTTCACAAAGTCTGAGAAATTTATATATCAGAAATCCCACTCTCTGTAAATCAAAGCTTGATTTAATTATCTTATTGTCTAGACTTAACAAAATGATGGAGAAGAGAACCATGGAGAGCAAATGTGGATTGAAGTATAGTTTTTTCACCTTTTTTGTTTGGTTGGCTTTTTTTTTCTTTCTCATGGTTTTTTCCCATTTGATCTGATTTTTCTTGCACAACATGACAAATGTAGAAATATGTTTAACCTATATCAGATTGCTTACTATTTTGGAGAGGGGGGGAAGTAAGGTAGGGAAAGAGAAATATTTGGAAAGCAAATTCTTCCAAAAATGAATATTGAAAATTATTTTTACATGTATTTGGAAAAATAAAATACTATTGAAAACATTTTTAAAGTGATGCAGAGACAATCCTGAAGAATTCATGATGACAAATGTTATCCACCTCTAGAGAAAGAATTGGTGAACTCTAAGTGCAGATTGAAGCATATTTTTTCATTTTATTTTTCTTGCTTTGGGTTTTTTTTGCTTTTTAATAAGGAAATATGTTTCACATGATTTTACATTGCTTGCCTTCTCAATGGATGAGGGATAGGCAGGAGGAAGGAAGAAAATTCAAAACTCAAATTTTTTTTTTTTAAAAAGAATGCTTTTAACTGATGCCAAGTGAAATGAGCAGAACCAGGAGATCATTGTACATGGCAACAAGATTATGTAATGATCAGTTCTGATGGACAGGGTTCTGTTCAACAATGAAATGATTCAGGTCAGTTCCAATGATCTTGTTATGGTGAGAGCTCTCTTCTGCTTCTTGCTCATGATTTTCAGCTGAGGTATCAGTCACCAGCAGGGAATTCTGCAGCAGCAATTTCAATTTGCCCTGGGGCAGTTTGCCGAGTTGACATCCGGTCTGGGGCTGATCTCACTAGATCGGTACTAGGACCACACTTTCAGCTGTCAATGATCTTGTTATGAAGAGAGCTATCCAATAACTATAGCAATCTAGTGTTTGATAAACCCAAAGACCCCAGCTTTTGGGATAAGAACTCACTATTTGGCAAAAACTGCTGGGAAATTTGGAAACGAGTATGGAAGAAATTAGGGCTTGACTCACACCTAACACCACATACCAAGATAAGATCTAAATAGGTTCATGATTTAGACATAAAGAGTGATATTGTAAGCAAATTAGAGGAACATAGTATAGTTTACCTCTCAGACCTGTGGAGATGGAATAAATTTATGTCCAAAGAAGAACTGGAACTCCTAATTGAACACCAGATAGATAATTTTGATTATATTAAGTTAAAAAGTTTTTGTACAAGCAAAACCCATGAAGACAAGATTAGGAGGGAAGCAATAAATTGAGAAATCATCTTTATATTTAAGGGTTCTGATAAAGGCCTCATTTTTAAAATATATAGAGAATTGTCTCATATTTATAAGAATTCAAGCCACTCTCCAATTGATAAATGGTCAAAGGATATGAACAAAGAATTTTCAGATGAAGAAATTAAAACTATTTCTAGTCATATGAAAAGGTGCTCCAAGTCACTATTGATCAAAGAAATGCAAATTAAGACAACTCTGAGGTACTACTACACACCTGTCAGATTGGCTAAGATGACAGGAAAAGATCATGATGAATGTTGGAGGGGATGTGGGAAAACTGAGACACTGATGCATTGTTGGTGGAACTGTGAACAGATCCAACCATTCTGGAGAACAATTTGGAACTATGCTCAAAAAGTGATCAAACTGTGCATACCCTTTGACCCAGCAGTGTTTGTACTGGGCTTATATCCCAAAGAGATCTTAGAGGAGGGAAAGGGATCCACATGTGCAAGAATATTTGTGGCAGCCCTTTTTGTAGTGGCTAGAAACTGGAAACTGAATGGATGCCCATCAATTGGAAAGTGGCTGAATAAATTATGGTATAATGAATGTTATGGAATATTATTGTTCTGTAAGAAACAACAAACAGGATGATTTCAGAGAGGCCTGGAGAGACTTGCATGGACTGATGCTGAGTGAAATCAGCAGAACCAGGAGATCATTATACATGGCAACAACAAGACTATATGATGATCAATTCTGATGGACATGGCTCTCTTCAACAATGAGATGTTTCACCCAGAGAGAGGGATATGAAATATGGACCACAACATAACATTTTCATGCTCTCTATTGAGGTTTGCTTGCATTGTGTTTCCTTTCTCTGATTTTCTTTTTTTCTTGTAGATAGGATTTTTCTTGCACAACTTGTCAAGTATTTCAACATTATTAACATGCAGTGGACTTCCTGCCATCTAGGGGAGGGGAGGAGACGGGGGGTAAAATTTGTAATGGAAAGCTTTGTAAAGATCAATGCTGGGGAACTACCCATGCATATGTTATGCAAATAAAAAGCTTTAATAAAAAAAAATTTAAAAAAAAAAACAATGAGATGTTTCAAAGCAGTTCCAGTTGTTCAGTAATGAAGAAAGCCATATACACCCAAGGAGAGGCCTGTTGGATCTGAGTGTGGACTACAACATAGCATTTTCATACTCTGCTGATGTTTGCTTGCATTTTGTTTTCCTTCTCAGGTTTTTTTCTTGTAGACTCAATTTTTCTTGTACAGCAAGATAACTGTATAAATTTGTATACATATATTCGATCTGTCCTGTATTTTAACATAATTAACTTCCTGCTATCTAGGGGAGGGGGTGGGGGGAAGGAAGGAAAAATTTGTAACAGAAAGCTTTGCAAGGATTAATGTTGAAAAATTACCTATGCATATGTTTGCAAATAAAAAGCTTTAATTAAAAAAATGAAGAAAGCCATCTACACCCAGAGAGAAGACTGTGGAAACTGAGTGTGGATCACAACATAATATTTTCACTCTTTTTGTTGTTGTTTGCTTGCATTTTATTTTCTTTCTCATCTTTTTTTTCCTTTTTGATCTGATTTTTCTTGTACAGCAAGATAATTGTATAAAGATGTCTGCATATATTAGATTTAACATATATTTTACCATGTTTACTATATATTGAATTATTTGCCACCTAGGGGAGTGGGTAGAGGGAAGTGGGGAAGTTGGAACACAAGGTTTTGCAAGGGTTGATCTTGAAAAATTATCCATGTATGTGTTTTGAAAGTAAAGAACTTTAATAAAAAATAATTAAATCATATAAAATGAATGCTTAAAAATAAATACTTTGATTATTTAAAAAATGAAATGATGTAGAAAAATGTTGATAATGTAGATTAAATTTTAAAATGTAGGGGCAGTTAGATGGCTCCATGGATAGAGCACCTGAGTTCAAATCCAACCTTAGACATGTAATATCTACTAGCTGTGTGACCCCTGGGCAAGTCACAATTACCTAATTATCTTAACAAAAAAAGAAAAAGAAAAAAATGTGCTCTGGGTACATTTTGGGGGAGACTGATTTATATATTTTTATTATAGAATATTTATTTTTATCAGCACAATCCTAGCATCCAATACAACTTCCTCGCTTTCCCCACAAAAGGCAACCACAAAAAAGAAAGGTAACATGTAACAAAATATTCGGAGCAGCACTCTGGTAACAACAACAACAAACATTGGAAACAGGATGGGTGTCTATTGATTGGTGGGGGGAAGGAACAGCTTTTTATTATTGTTCTGATAATGCAACATTCAAAGGGAAGGGATGGATAAGAGAAGATGGTTAGATAAAAGTCAATAATAAAAGCTTTAAATAATTCCCTAAGTCCAGAAAAGTTAGGAAATTTGCTTTAAATCCTGCCCATTTTCCACTTTGTTTCCCTATTTGCCTTCTGTTCACATGGGTGAATGTGGTAAAGATGGGACCTTCACGATCTCAGGCAGAGTTTACAGGATGAATGAGGCAATAGCACATCACATCTCAAGTATTCTTGAAGCTCTGGGTCCCTCATTCCAGGAAAGATAGTGACAAACTAAAATGAATCCAGAATTCTCTTATCTATCAGTGCCATGATAAGAATAGCCTGGAGAAGACTGAGGGTATGGGGAACAGCTCTTCCAGTACTTGGGAGGGAGGTGAGCCCCCACTTAATCAGAAAAGACCACCCCATGTTAGTTCCCCAGCCAGTGACTGTCAGCATCCAGAGTAACTGAGATTCAATTATGATGTTAGACACTCATCCGTATGTCTCTCAGCAGTAGTATTTCTTACCTCATCCAAAGAGGGACTCTGTTCCAATCCCACCCATTCCTTCCTCAATGATCCCACCAGCTTTGACCTTGAGAAAAGGAGAGGTAGCTGCTTCCTAGAGAGTCACATTTGGAGAAGTGTCAAGCCTGGGATAAGGGAGAGGTGAGGGATGGAGAGGAAAGGAATTTGTTGTTGTTGCTGTTCCTGCCCCATCCATCTGCGGGTTTCTCATGGCTGGCTGAAGCTTTGACAGTCGCTCCCAAGGTTCCTTTGTAGAGAACCCCCTTCCTGCTACCCAATGTGCTCAAACTGATGTCAACAAACTAGGAAGAGGGACCGGAAAGCCACGAGTTTTCTCTCTCCTTCCCCAGTGAAGAATTGGCCAACCCAGAGTGCCTAGTAATGATAGATGGGCTCTGTGATGGGTGTTCTGTGACCTGGGCCCTGCTGAAACACCATCTGCCATCTTTCTGGGCAGCCTTGGGGAATGGCTCCCAACTGGGCTCTAACTTTCCAGAAACAAAGCTTTCTTGAGATTGGATGCCAGAGAGAGCTAGCTGATCCTGGATTGTATGCTGTTAGTCAGTCAGTAAATATTTAATGATCCTGTGCTGAGGCTGGGAAGGATACAAGGATGGATAAAATCCTGTCTTTGCTTTCAAGGGTCTCTCAGTTCTAGTCTAGTCCTGGTTCTGGTGCACTTTAAAGGGCAGAGACCGTATCATTTTTAATGTTTGCATTATAAATTGGAAGAGGGAAACAGGACATTCATTAAAAGATGACTGATAATACAAAGAAGAATGTGCAACAAAAGGGGCATAGACAGTGGTATAGACAGTGTTATAAAAATTCAGAAGAGGACTAAGGCCCTCTGGACTGGGCAGTTAAGGAATAATGAAGGATATCAGACTTGATCCAAGCTTTGAAAGATGAGTAATATTTAGGAAAGAGAGGAAAGAAGAGAATACTTTGGGTTGAGAAGCAGAATGACATAAAGGCTAGAGCCCCAGCCTGACTCAAACCTTTCCCTGACATTTCTAGCTGTGTAGTCTGGGACAAGTCATTTAAATTCTATTTCCTCATCTGTAAAATAGAGATAGTAATAATTTCATCATTAGTAATATTAATTAAATTATCAAATTAGATAATAATGATTAAGTAGCCATCCCATTCAATCAAACATTTATTATTAAGTGGATAAATTAAGTGGATAAAGTGATATACTGGGATAAAAAGACCTGGATTCAAATCCAGTTTCAGACACTAAGCTATAGAACCTGGTCAAATCACTTCACTTTTCTTTGCCTCAGTTTCCTTATATGTAAAATGAGATTGGTCTCTTGGACCTACTAACATTCCTTCCTACTCAAAATCTGTGGTTCTTTGTATGGAATGCTACATTCAGTGCTGAAGAACATGGAAAACTTAAATAAGAAAGATCCTTGCTCTCATATGCTAGTACTAGTGAGTAAATATGGGATGAAACAAAAACACAAAACTATATTAAATAATAAGTATTTTAGAGTGATGTAAATACTGTAATAGATGAGAGAAAGCCATTTATTACTTAAAATAAGGCAAGATTTCATGAAAAGTGGTTGAATTAAAGTTAGATTTTAAAGATGGGTGATCCAACACAGCATTTTCACTCTTTTTGTTTACTTGCATTTTGTTTTCTTTCTCATTTTTTCCCTTTTTGATCTGATTTTTCTTGTGCGGCAAGATACTTGTATAAATATGTATACATATATTGGATTTAATATATATTTTAACATGTTTAATATATATTGGATTACTTGCCATCTAGGGGAGGGAGTGGGGGGAAGGAGAGGAAAATTATATGTTTTGAAAATAAAATCTTTAATAAAAAATGTTTTAAATTCTTCATTATATTTTTAGCAGAATGGTAGTGAGTTAATTCTTTTAATTGATTAGGTTTTTTTCCCCTTAGGCAATTGGGGTTAAGTGACTTGCCCAGGGTCACACAGCAAGAAAGTGTTAAGTGTGTGAGACCAGATTTGGACTCAGGTCCTCCTGACTTCAGGGGTAGTGCTCTGTCCACTATCCCATCTAGCTGCCCCAATAAAAAGAAATTTTTAAAAAGATGGGTGTTCAAGGACAGGCAGCTGGGATCACCCGGTAGATAGAGCATTTGGCTTGGAAATTGAAAGACTCATCTTCCTGAGTTCAAACCTGACCTCAGATGTTTACTAGCCATATGACTCCTGGCAAGTCACTAAACCCTGGTTGCCTCAGCTACATCATCTATTAAATGATCTGGAGAAGGAAATGGAAAACCACTCTGATATCTTTCCTGGGAAAACCCCAAATGGAGACTCAGGCACGAGTGAGCAACAGCCGTTAAAGATATTCCACTTTCCAGCCATAAAGAATATGATGAGCAAAGTAAGAATGAACATATATTGCCCCTACTCTTGAGGAGATGATAAGTTCTTGAAGTCTTAGCTCCTACCTTACTACTAAAATAAAAGTGTGGACACAGTGCCTGATATTAATTAATACATGCTTGGTGATTGTCTCAGCCTAAGGTTCTGGGATCATAGATTTGGAGCTAGAAGGAATCTCTGAGATCATTAGTCTAGTTCCTCATTTACAGATAAGGAAATTAAGTCCCAGAAAGGTTGTGATTTGCATAAAGTTATAGCTGATAAATAATAGGGCCTAGATTATAATCTAGTTGTAAGGGATGTTAGAGACAATTTGGTGACTACCTATGATTGTACAAGTAGTAGATGACTGAGTTGAGATTTGAACCAAGATCTTTTGGCTCCACATCAGATATTTATTTGGTTTTAGTTTTTTCCAACTATACCATACAAGCTGGTTCTTCCAAACAGGAGAGGTGTTGAGTATGCCCACGGTGATTGACTACAGTGTCAATATGAGGACCATCCTACCCTAAATTCAAAGGATGGAATGATCACCTGGAAGCTGTTCTTAGAGTGATAAATTTTTTCAGTCCAACAGTCAATGGATCTAAGATCTGTGTGTTAGGGTAGGAAGCATCCATATTAACACAGTCATGAATCCTTGGAAATAGCTCAGAAAAATACTATCTGACTCACTCAGCACATAGTAGATGTTGAATGAACAGTAAATTAGCTGGCAATGGCAATAATTGCTTTGCAAGAACTATTGATAATCACTCCTCCCCTATTAGTTTTGGAGGGATCCCAGTATTCATTCTCTCTCTGTCTTTCCCTCACCCCCCCTCCCCTGTCTCTCTCTCTCTGTCTCTCTCTGTCTCTGTGTGTGTGTATAAAAACTTCCTACCAAAAAAAAAAACAACACAAAAAAAAACCCAACACCCAACTTCCTACAGGAAGAAGGGGCCCCTTATTCTACTTTTCTTGAGCAAGGAGACTCCTGGGCTGCTGTGCTTATCAGTAAGCCTCAGAAGGAAGAAGGGGGAGGGTCAGGGAGGCAGGAGGGGAGTCAAGAATATCCCCAACCTGCTCAGCCTCCACCGTCTTGTGATATTGAAACCCTAGAACCCCCTGACTCAGCACTGTTATAAATAATCCGTTGGCCAGCCTCCCAGGGCCACCAATCTGCCAGAGTGGAGGGAAGAACATTGAATGCCACTCGAACTCCCAGGGCAAGGTGAAAGCCTCTTGCCCTCCAGGCCCAGAGCCAAGCATCAACAGACTGGCCCTGCTATTAATCACTCCCTCCTCTATGCCTTGTGGGCTCCTCTCAGAATTGGCTGCTTTCTGGCTGAGAGGGACCTCTTCCTGACAGTCTTGTATTTCAGTGACTCCATCCTTGGTGAAATGCTAAGATCAGAAAATTTAGCGTTAGAAGGGACCTTAAAGATTAGTGAGCTCTCTGATGGATCGAGAACTAAACCTTTTCTGAATTTATCACATTCTGGATTTTCCTCTTAGTGAAAATTTGTCTTTGGGTCACTTGTTTCATATGGCCTTCTAGATTCTTTACTGCTGCTTTTACTCAGCCCTCTAGTGAAACCCAGGAAAGAGGGTTCACTGGTGCTGAAGTCAGAAGACCCAGGTTCAAAACCTGTGTGAACTTGGGCAAGTCACTTAACTACTCAACTGTCAGAAGAGAGGGCCAGAAGAGATGGCCTCCAAAGTCATTTCTGTGATCCTACATCTCAGAGTCAGACTTTTATATTTAGGGTTCCAAGGATCAGCTTGTGTGTGTGTGTGTGTGTGTGTGTGTGTGTGTGTGTGTGTTTGTGTGTGTGTGTGTGTTCATTTTTGCTATGTTCTCCTTACCCTTACCTCCCCAGGAATGATTTAACCATCCTCAGGATATTTAACCAGGTGAAGACACTGAACAGAAGACGGAATCTTCATCTGTTCGAAGAGATGTCATGTGAAAAAGGGGACACACTGCTCAGCTACAGAGGCCAAACTAGGAGCATTGATAAGAAGGAATTATGAGGTTTACAGATTTATAGGAGGAAAAACACTCCAATAGTGAGAGCTGCCCCAAAGTAGAAGAGGTTGCCTGGGGGCTAATGACTTCCCCTCACTTGAGGAGGTCGGATGACCATTCATCAAGGAGGCTGTTAGGAGATTCTTGTTCAGGTTGGGTTAAACCAAAGGCCTTCTGAACATCCTTCTCATTCTGAGATTCCATAATTCTATCCATGATTCCTTGACTTCAGGCCTATGGTTGAGGAATGAGAGGAGGAAGGGGGAGGAGAAATCATTTTGCCTCACACCCAAGGCTATCACTTGTACTTAAGTGACATCTAGTTAAAATAACCACTTAAGGAAGCCTGGGAGGAGACTGAAGAGGAAGAGCTGTCAGATAAGGAAAACATGAAGGTGTGTGTGGAAGGGGGGCAGGGTTACTGTTGCCAGGCAGCCAGCCCCAGGCTTTGGTTGCCTTGGTGATGCTCTGTGTATCAGGGAGAACTCCGGGTGTGTAGATCCCTGCTGGAGGTAGAGGGAGTTAGGATTATGGGCTGGGAGCCTCAGGTCTTTTTAGCCCTCCCCTTCCCCCAAAGACAGAGGCTTCGTTCTGAGGTTCCTATAGCAACCTCAGGAGGGTGAGAGGAGCCAGATTCGCCATGTTTTAGGGAAACCTCTGCCCAAATCAGCCTGAAATCTGGAATCCTCCTGATCTAGAGCCAGCCAGCCAGCCCTCTGGCAAAAGGAAGCCTGACCATTGCAGCTGGTTCTGCTCCTTCTGAGTCAGGGATTCACTGAGATGGGGCCTGCCAGTTGTACCTGGGGAGTAATAAAAAGTGCACTAGAAGCTCCGTTTGCCAGGATTCTCATTATTAACCTCCTACCAGTCATCGTGGCATTTAGGGACATGCTTAGGGTGAAAGCATTCTCCTCTGGGTAGTTCCAGTGGAAGCAATTACCTTTTCCTTCAACCAAATACTGCTGTGGCCCTGTGGTTTCTGGCCCACAGTGCCCTCTAGTGGAACAAGATTTTTGGGGAGTGCAATTATTTGGCCTAACCATTATTGTAAAAACCCCAAATACCCTCAAAACGGAATGATCCAAAATGTATATATGTGCCTATTATGTGCAAGATAACTATACTCTATGTGATAGGTAGTGAAGGATGATGATCCTGAGAAAACTAGCACACAATATGTGCTTAATAATTGTTTCAAAAATGAAATGATAAGGCAATGAAGGAAAAAACTGACATAAGTTCCCACCCTCAAGAAATTTACAATAGAGAAGTATAAAATTTAAAATTTAAATTTTGTGTCTCCAATAATACCTATGCTAATATTTCAGGTTTTTTTAATTTATTTTTTTTATTTGCAAAACATATGTATGGGTAATTCTTCAACATTAATCCTTACAAAGCTTTCTGTTACAAATTTTTCCTCCCTATTCCCCACCCCTCCCCTAGATGGCAGGATATCCACTACATGTTAATTATGTTAAAATACAAATGGAATATATGTATACTTATTTCCACACTTATTGTTGTGCAAGAAAAATTGTATCTACAAGAAAGAAAAATCAGGGAAAGGAAACACAAGGTAAGCAAACATCAATAGAGAGCAGGAAAATGTGATGTTGTGGTCCACATTTCACATCCCTCTCTCTGGGTGTATATAGCTTTCTTCACTGAACAATTGGAACTGGTTTGAAGCATTTCATTGTTGAAGAGAGCCATGTCCTTCAGAATTGATCATCATATAGTCTTGTTGTTGCCATGTATAATGATCTCCTGGTTCTGCTCATTTCACTCAGCATCAGTTCATGCAAGTCTCTCCAGGCCTCTCTGAAATCGTCCTGCTGGTCGTTTCTCACAGAACAATAATATTCCATAACATTCATATACCATAATTTGTTCAGCCATTCTCCAATTGATGGGCATCTATTCAGTTTCCAGTTTCTAGCCACTACAAAAAGGGCTGCCACAAACATTCTTGCACATGTGGGTCCTTTTCCTTCCTTTATGATTTCTTTGGAATATAAGCCCAATAGAAATTATGCTAATATTTTGTACACAGAAAATGCCCTTATCAGTTTTTTAAAAATCTAGTTGAAGATAGTATCTGTATATCAAATGAATAATGAATGTTAAGTGAATTCAGAAGGAGAGATAATAATAGCTCCCATTTCTATAGTGCCTTCAGGATTATAAAATGTTTTCTTCACAACAATCATTTCAGTAGGTATTTATCAAGTACCTACTATGATTTTAGGCCCTGAGTAGTTACTGACCCTACAAAGACAATTTGAAAATTCCTGCCCTAAGAAAGCTCACTTTTTACTGGCCTGATTACAGATAAGTATACTTACTTACCAAAGTATTCCTTAATAAAATACTAACTAAAGTATTACTTACTAAAGAAAAGATAAAACACATCAACAGATAGTTTCTGTATGTATATATATGTGTTTAGATGCACATACATATATACATATATCTCTATGTGTAGAGATATGTGTATTTTCATCTCCCACCTCCATACCTTTGCACAAGCTGTTCCTTGTGCTTCACTTCATTTCCATCTCTTAGAATTCATGTGACACCTCTTTCTTGCACTTTGAGCAGATTTGAAACTGCATCAAGTCTTTTGGAACATCATGTTCATTAGATAATTTGAGAAAGGAGAAAACAATAACAATTGAAAAATGAGGAAACACTCCCTGCAAGAAGAAGGTGACATGAGAGCCCTGGATGATGCTAGGGATTCAGAGAGATTCCATTGAAGAAGTGCATTCTAAGCATGAGCAAAGTGGAAGGAATGGGAGATGGAATCCATCACTGAAAAGAGTGCAAATATTATTATCTTCATTTTACAAATGGACAAACTGAGGTTCACTTGCTCAGAGTCCCACAAGTTATTAGATGTCAGAGCTGGGTTTCAAATTCAGGCCTTTTATCTCTAAGAATAGGACTAAGTATGCTATACTCCCTACTAGAACATTGTACTATGGCTGAAAAATGAGCATATTTTGGAGGAATTTGCTTGAGGTTGAGGTGACTGGGAAGAGATAGGATTATATAGTTGAAAAGGAATTAGATTGGGAATATTGTTCAGTTATTTCAATTATGTCCAACTCTTCATAATCCCATTTGAAGTTTTCTTGGTAAAGATACTGGAGAGGTTTGCCATTTCCTTCTCCAGCTCATTTTACAGATGAGGAAATGGCGGCAAACAGGGTTAAATAACTAGTAAGTTTCTAACATTAGATTTGAATTCAAGTTTTCCTCACTTTAATCTCTGTGCTTTATCCACTGAGCTACCTAGCTACCCTAAGAGTAGAAGTCAGGAGGCATGAATTTTGGTCCTGACTTTGCCACTAATAATCAGACAATGATTACTTGTGTGACCTTGAATAAGTCAGTTCCTTCAAAGTTTCAGTGTCCACATATATTAAAATTAGGTGATTGGAATAATAAGCTTAAAAAATCTTTTCTAAATCTGATATTTTTTTATCCAAGCTGCCTGATAACTTTGTCTAGAGAGTCTCAATTCAGGTTTTGATTGTTTTAAAGAGTTTTCTGTTTCCTAGATATTTATAACAATATCATTCTACATTTGTCAAAGAGGATATGACTAAATTTCTTAGGCTTCTGTCAGGGATTTTTGGTTTTATTGAATTAATAAGTGGGAGGGGGAAAATGGTAAATCCAATATCCTCCAGGTATTATTGAATCCCTAATATTACTGACAGGGATTTTCTTTTTATTTTGGATCAGAAAAAAAAATGGGGAAGAAAGATGGCAGGTCTAATTTCCTCCTGTGTTTTTATTTTTTTTAATTAAAGCTTTTTATTTGCAAAACATATGTATGGGTAATTCTTCAACATTAACCCTTACAAAGCTTTCATTTACAAATTCCCCCCCCAATCCCCACCCCTCCCCTAGATGGCGGGACGTCCACTACATGTTAATTATGTTAAAATACTTGACAAATCGAATATATGTATACATATTTCCACACTTATTGTTGTGCAAGAAAAATTGTATCTACAAGAAAAAAAATCAGAGAAAGGAAACACAATGCAAGCAAACATCGATAGAGAGCATGAAAATGATATATTGTGGTCCACATTTCACATCCCTCTCTCTGGGTATATATGGCTTTCTTCAGTGAACAATTGGAACTGGTTTGAAACATTTCATTGTTGCAGAGAGCCATGTCCATCAGAATTGATCATCATGTAATCTTGTTGTTGCCATGTACAATGATCTCCTAGTTCTGCTCATTTCATTTAGCCATGTAAGTCTCTCCAGGCCTCTCTGAAATCATCCTGCTGGTCGTTTCTCACAGAACAATAATATTCCATAACATTCATATACCATAATTTATTCAGCCATTCTCCAATTGATGGGCATCCATTCAGTTTCCAGTTTCTTGCCACTACAAAAAGGGCTGCCACAAACATTCTTGTACATGTGGATCCCTTTCCCTCCTCTAAGATCTCTTTGGGATATAAGCCCAATAGAAATGCTGCTGGGTCAAAGGGTATGCACAGGATGCTTTCTGGGCATAGTTCCAGATTGCTCTCCAGAATGGCTGGATCCGTTCACAGTTTCACCAACAATGTATCAGTGTCCCAGCCCTCCCACATCCCCTCCAACATTTGTCATTATCTTTTCCTGTCATTTTAGCCAATCTGACAGGTGTGTAGTGGTATCTCAGAGTTGTCTTAATTTGCATTTCTCTGATCAATAGTGATTTGGAGCAACTTTTCATATGACTAGAGATGGTTTTGATTTCATCATCTGAAAATTGTCTGTTCATATCCTTTGACCATTTATCGATTCCTCCTGTGTTTTTAAATCCCCTATCATGTGTTAGCTGAACTGTCTATTACCCAGTATCAGGCTAACTGGCAACCAATGAAAACCATCAAATAGCTGTTCAGATAGCAACTGAGGTTCAGCCAACTACTGATATGGGTGAAATTAGCAAACTGGAATGATCTCCAGCTATGTTTTATATTTACAAGATCATAGAATCAAAAGCTAGAAAGGAACTCATAGATAATCTAGTACAATCAACTCCCTGATTTTACAGATGAAACTACTGAGGCACAAAGAGATTAAGTACCCTAAATCCACATAACTAATATGTGGCCAATTTGGGATTTGAACTCAAGCAAGAATGTACTACATATGCTGCCTCCTTTGTGTCCATTACTTTTTAAGTTTTTATTGATATCTTTTGTTTTTATATCAGTCATCTACATGATTTCAATGTATTCACCTTCTTCAGTGAACTATCCTTCATAATAAAGAAGAAAAAAAGAGAAAAAATTAAGCAAAACTATTAACCAATGCTGATAGTACATTCATAGTTCTACACTCAGAATTCTCTTTCTTCCCTTTCCAAGACTGGAGGGAGACATTGTTCAGTCTTGACTTTTCTTCATGACCTCATTCAGGATTTTCTTGGCAAAGATACTGGAATGGTTTGTTATTTCCTTCTTCAGTTCATTTTACAAATGAGGAAACTGAGATAAAGCATTAAGTGACTTGTCCAGGGTTACAGTTAGTAAGTATCTAAAGCTGACTTGAACTCAGGTTTTCCTGACTCCAGGCCAAAACCTTTATTCACTTTACACCTAGGAGGGAGGTACTTTCCCTTATCTTTTATTTCAGGCCAAACTTGATCATTATAATTTCACAGCACCCCTTGCATTTTCTTTGTTGTTGTTGTTCTTTCCATTTATGTTATTGTAGTCACTGTCTGCATCAGAGGTGTCAAGCACTCTGCCCTCCTGTGGACTCATATGGACCTGTGTGGGCGAGTGCTGTCAAACCAGATTAAATTATAATTGGAAAATACCTAACAAATTTTTTAAAAATGCAAAAATACACAGATAATATTACACTTTAAAGCTAATTCAATATGTAGTTCAAAGAAATCCTTAAGTATGAATTAGTGGCCCATTTCTATTTTAATTTAGCATCACTATACATTGTTTTTCTGTTTCTAATTAATTTGCATTAATATGTATTTATCAAGTTCATAATTTCTGATGGGACAGTAATTTTCCATTACATTCACATATTGCAACCTGTTTAGCCATTGCCCAAGTGATGTATGTCCTATAACTTTGCAAAATTTCTGCATAAGAGTGTCTTGTCCTAGCTCCTGGACAGCTCCCCCAAGAATCTGGCTAGTTCTGAGTCTCAGAGGATGTTTAACATCCCTTTCTAATCATATCACTTCTGTCCTGCATGCCTGCAGTGGGGACTTAAAAGCCACACTCTACTCTAGCCCTTCCCAAGGAAACACAGGCTGCCCCTGTTCCAAGAGTGAGCTGAGGCCCTGGGAATCCTTTGGATGGCTGACCTAGTACTGGGCTTCCCCAGGAAATGTGAGCTGTGAGAATAAATTCTAAAGCTGAGAGTGGATAGAGACAACTGGAGAGCTGGAGACTTCTAGGAAAGACTGAAGCAGAACTGAACTGGGATTCAACAATTCCATAAACATTTATAAAGTAGTTGCTGTATAGAGTCCTACGCTAGTGCTGGGAGGTGGGAAATGTTCCTGCCCTCATAGAGTCCATAATTTAGTAGGGAAACAAGATATAACACAGATAACAATAATACATATTAACATATGATATGTTTTTAGGAACAATTGTTTCCTAGGATGTGAGAACAGAGAGTTTGAAATAGTCATTTATAATATGGTAAAACCTTGCTATCTGCCATTATTAGCAAGGGGGGAATTTTGGGTAAGTGAATCTTCCTAATAACTGAATCCTGTATTTTTTTAAAATCTATAACCTTGAAAAAATTTAGCCAGTTCAGATGAAAATCTTTCTAAATGTTTTAAGACTTTTTCTGAATTCTCAAATAGAAAACACTGAAAATAGTGTCACTTTTTCTTGATGTTTCAAAGTTTTCACTGTAAGTAGCAATGTTTATATAATATTTTAAAGTTTGCAAACCACTTTATATTATTTCATTTATCCTCTCAATAACCCTGTAAAGTGAAGTTATTATTATCTCTATTTTATAGTTGTGGAAACTGATGCAAACAGAAGTTAAATTCCAAAGATCCACATAGCTCATAGAAGACAGGGTTTGAACTCAGGTCATCCTGACTTCAAGATCCAGCAGTTTATATACTGTACTTCCTAGTTATTATTTATGTTTTTGCTCTTTAAAATCTTGTTGGTTCTACTCCCAGAATATCTCTCATATCCTTTCTCTTCTTTTGCATTGCCACTACTTAAGTCCAGGTCCTCATCACCTCTTACTTGGACTTTATAATAACCTCCAACATAGATTCCTAGCTTCCTGCCTCTGCATATTCCCATTTTAATTCCCTGAGCCTAATTTCTTTCCAATGGGAAACTAGTTAATCTTACTTGTTAGAAATGTGTCTAAAATAATAGTCAATAGACTTCAAATTAAGTCCTAAAGGTTTGAAATGAGTTTACAATATAAAGTGCTTTGCAAACCTTAAAGCAGTATGTAAATGCAAATTTGTTAGTATTACTATGATCATGAATAAAATATGTGATCCTTACTCTGGACCTAAAATCAGGAAGATTTGAGTTCATATCTGGCTTCAAACATTTACAGGGTGGATAATTCTGAGCAAGTCTCCTAACCTGTGTCTACCTCAGTTTCCTCAAATGTAAAAATAGGAATAATAATAGCACCAATATATCAACAATATCTCAGGACCAAATGAGATAATATTTGTAAAGCACTTAGCACAGTGCTTGGTACATAGTAGATATTATATAAATGCTGCTATTATTATGTGTAATCTGTGACCTCTATTTTGATTTAATATTTTATTTTTCCCAGTTTTATATTTTTTACATTTGTTTTTAAAAATTTGAGTTCCAATGCCCAAAGGGCTATAAAACTCTGCATATCCTTTGATTCAGCAGTATCTCTATTGGCTCTGTATTCCAAACAGTTCATAAAAGAAAGGAAAGGATCTACATGTGCAAAAATGTTTGTAGTAGCCTTTTTTATAGTGGCAAGGAACTGCATGTTGAGTGGATACTCCTCAGTTGGGAATTGGCTAAATAATTTGCAGTATATTAACATAATGAAAATGAAATTCTACAAGAAATGATGAGCAGGCTGATTTCAGAAAAGTCTGGAAAGACTTACACGAGCTAAGTGAAGTGAGCAGAATCAAAAGAACACTGCACACAATAACATGATTATATGATGATCAACTGTGATGGATCTGGTTCTTTTCTTTTTCTTTTTTCTTTATTAAAGCTTTTTATTTGTAAAACATATGTATGGGCAATTTTTCAACATTGACCCTTACAAAGCTTTCTGTTACAAATTTCCCCCCCCCCAGTCCCCACCCCTCCCCAAGGCACGAAGTCCACTACATGTTAATTATGTTAACATACTTGACAAATCGAATATATATATACATATTTCCACCCTTATCATTGTTGTGCAAAAAAAAATCGTATCTACAAGAAAAAAAATCAGAGAAAGGAAGCCCAATGCAAGCAAACATCAATCGAGAGCATGAAAATGTTATGTTGTGGTCCACATTCAGATCCCTCTCTCTGGGCGTATATGGCTTTCTTCATCACTGAATAATTGGAACTGGTTTGAAACATTTCATTGTTGATTTTATGTTTTGTCTCCCTCTTTTCTTACCTCCCCATTTCCCTAAGACAGCAAGCAATGTGATATGGGTTAAATATGTGTAATTCCCAAAAGGGGAAAAACCACAAGAAAGAAAGAATGCTTTGATTCATTCTTTATAGTTCTCTCTGGATGCGGATGGCATTTTCTGTCCCAAATGTATTGAAATTGTCTTGAATCACCAATTGTTATAAACAGCTAGCCTGTCACGGTCGATCATCTCATAATCTTATTGTTACTGTGTACAATGTTCTCTTGGTTCTGCTCACTTCACTCAGTGTCAGTTCATATAGGTTTTTCCAGGCTTTTCTGAAATCAGCCTGTTCATCACATCCATCACCATCACAATCACATACCACAATTTATTCAGCCATTCCCCAACCGATGGGATCCCCTTAATCTCCAATTCCCTGTCCCAAGAAAAGAGCTACTATAAATATTTTTGTATTCCATTTTGACCACACCTATTTCAAAGGACCTAGCAATTGATCAGACATGGGGCATGAGAAAATGGAAAGAGCTCTTAAGTGACTGAAAAGGATGTGGCGCCCTCAATGAGATCCTGGAAATTAAGAGGACAGGTAGGTTTGGGAGGAAAGATGAGTGATGTTTTGAATTTGATATCCCCATGGCACATCAGGGCAGTGATAGTTTGGAATTGACCAGTGGCCACAAGTTAGTGGCCCAGGTCTGAAATGAAACAAAAAACCTTTAGAGCTATTGTGCTAATCTTGCTTTATGCCCATAAAATCTGGATAGGACACCAGCTCCTTACCAGAAAATTGAACCATTTCCTCTTTAATGGTCTTGGGAAGATTCTGAACATCACCTGGAAAGATAAGGTACTAGACACCGATGTCCTTTCTAGAACTGAACTGCCAAGCATCCAAACTCTATTGCAAAGCATAACTCTAATGGACTGACCATGTGTTCCAATGCCAAATGTACATTTGCCTAAAAGTCTATTTTACAGAAAACTTGCACAAGGCAGAAGATTACATAGTGGTGAGAAGAAGTGATACAAGGATATTTTCAAAGCCTCTCTGAAAAAAGTTTGTCGTTGATAATGAGACATAAGAGATGCTGGCATAGGATCATCCAACATGGCATGGCTGCATCAAAGAAGGTGCCATGCTCTATGAATAAAGCACAATTGTGGGTGGCTCAAAAGAAACATGAGATGTGCACATATCTTCCTCCCAAACGGTCTTACAGACTATCTGTGGCAGAGCCTCCTGAGCCCAGATTGGGATCATCATCCACAGCTAGACAAATTGTACCTTGACCCTACCATGTCATTTTGGTCCTCTTGGAGCACAAAGGACAAATCATAACAACTGAAGGACACAGAGAATATTTAGAGAAAGGAAAGTATATTTATTGATGACCCATCCTTGAGCACCTTGAAAGCAAGAATTGTCTTTTGCCTTTCTTACTACTCCTAGCAAGGCAACTGGGAGATCAGTGGATAGATTGCTAAGCTTGGAAACAGAAAGATCTGAGTCCAAATACAGCCTCAAACACTTACTTGCTGTGTGACTCCAGCCCAGGCAAGTCACATAACAAGTCTGTTTCCTTGACAAAAGGATCCCTTAGATCTACTGGAGAAGGAAATGGCAAACCACTCTTATTATCTTTGCCAAGAAAACTTCATAGAAAGTTATGATCTGTGACATCATAAAGAATTGGACATGGCTGAAACTCTGAATAGAAGCACTGTCCCTAGGACTTAACTCAGTGCCTGACACATAGTTGGTGCTTAATAAACACTTATTGACCGACCAACTTAGTTGAAAGAGCAATATTCCCCTGGCTGTCCCTCTGCTGCTATTTGTGTTGAGAAACCTGAATGAGGTAGCCCCTTGTGTCCTTTCTGAACTCAGGCCACTAGGAAGTTAAGCCTTCTAAGCCAGTTAAAGAGCTGGAAATTTTCAATACCTTTTAAGGAAAAATTAACCTAATCTACATGAGGTGAGAACTTCAGATCTTTTTACAATCACAGAAGTGAAGATATCTAGAAGATGTTTCAGTCATTTTAAAAAATTGTATCCAACTCTTTGTGACCCCATTTGGAGTTTTCTTGGCAAAGATAGTTTGCCATTTCCTTCTTCAGGTCATTTTACAGATGGGAAACTAAGGCAAACAAAGTTGAGTGACTTGCCCAGGATCACGAAGCTAGTAAGTGTCAAAGGTTAGATCTGCACCCAAGTTTTCCTGACTCCAGGCTAGTCTATCCACTGGGCCACCTAGTTGATGATGGTTACTTGGAGATTAAGAACCACAGCTCAGGAGAGAGATGAAGACTAGATGTGTAGATTTGTAAGTCATCTGTATAGAAATGAAATTGGACCCATGGAAGCTGATAAGATCACCAAGAGTAAAGACAGAGAAGAAAGCTGGGGGTATAGACATCATAATGGGAGCAGGGGAGAGATTTGGATGATGATACAGCAAAGGAAACTTAGAAGGGTCAAACAACTGGGAGAAAAACCATGTCAGAGCAGGAAGGAATGATCAATCAATGTTGATATCTACAGAGAAGTCAATAAGGATGAGGACTGAAAAAAGCCATTGGATTGAAGGTAATTGAAGTTCCATAGTAATTATCTTCCCATTTGTTCAAGAAATATTTATCAAACCCCTGCTAGGTTCAAGGCAAACTACTTCTACTCCTACTCCTATCACCACCACCACCACCACTGCTATTATTACTACTACTACACTACTAAATAACATTTACTATGTGCCAGCATCGTGCTAAGTGACAATTATTATATTATTAGGGTCTCACAATAATCCCAAAAGGAAGATGCCATTATTACCTTTATTTTACAAATGAGGAAACTGAGGCCAGAAGACATTAAGTGATTTGTCCAGGTTACACAGCTTGTAATTCTCTGAAACAGAATTTGAAGTCAGGATTTTCTGACTTCAGGCCAAACATTCTATCCCCTGTGCCAACTAGCTGTCTCTAGATGCTCTGTAAGAAACAAAGATCATAAGCAGAAAGCAATTACCATAAACTTGTCCAAAGACGCTTAAAGGAAAACAGGAGGGAAGAAGAGTATCAGATTAATATAGGAAAAGGGATCCATTGATCCCTTAAGCCAGAAAGGACACTGGTTTGACAAACCAATAGCCTGGCAGGTCTAGATAAATTTTAAGAGGAAGGGGATTCAGAAGAGGAGCAGAGAGGAAGAGAAGAAGAAAGTGCAGGACTTTGGTAGAAGAAGCAAGAGTAAAAAGGCGGTGCATTGTGATGAAATTCCATTGCCTTCCCTTTTCTGTTCTTGCTATGAGTATATTCCCCTGAAGGAATCAGCCCAGGACCTTGAACTCAAGAGCTCTGGGAATAGTGATATTAAATAATGACACTAAAGAAGAGGCATTCATTTCTGTTTTGCCCTTGCACACTAAGGACCATGGGACTTTTCCCTTCACCTTACAGCTGAAGTCATTCCTATATGTTGTTTCCTCCATTAGAAGGCAAACTCCTTAGAGAACTAATGCTTAGCTTAATGTTTTGCATGTAGTTAAAGCTTAATAAATGCCTTATTCATTTATTCATTTATAATGGAAAGTTTTTGTCCCTTATACCTTTAGTTTAATAAGGAAGCTACTCCCTCAATTCTTAAAGGATCTGAGTTAGAGGGAAAATGAATTAAAATAAATATGTAGATGTATTGAATGGCGATTTTAGTGATTGGGTTCTTTAACATGCTAATTTAGAAGAGAGACATATTTGTAATACATAATTTTGCTGAAGGGAAAGACAAACTATGGGATATCATATACCCATCTCCAACTCTACTCAGTTGCTCATAATATTAAGCCCCACACCAGTCTGTGGCCAGAGCCTGCCTCTCCCCAAGCCAGATTTTGTGTGTGTGTGTGTGTGTGTGTGTGTGTGTGTGTATAATGTGTATATATATATATATGTATATATATAATGGATGGTCTCTTTAATAATAGTTTGGGGAACAGCATAGGGCTGGGAGATTAGAATCAAGGTGATGAGTAAAAATCACTACTTATTAAGTAGAAGCTATATACCAGGTCCTGTGCTAGGCTACAAATGATATGGGAGCATAATTGACATAGTCCCTACCCTTTAGTAAGGGGGAAAATGTACTTATAGACAGTATAAGGCGTACCTATATTGTGCATTGCAGTTATTGTGCTATTTTTTGTTAACAAACTGAAGTTATGTGGCAACCCTGAGTCTAGCAAGTCTACTGGCGCCATTTTTCCAATAGCATGTACTCCCATTGTGTCTCTGTGTCACATTTTGGCAATTCTTTCTTTCAATATCTCAAACTTGGCTGATTCCATCTCTTCTTTCCTCAGATCTCCCTATTCCCCTGAAACACAACAATAATGAAATTAGACCAATTAATAACCCTACAATGCCTCTAAGTGTTCAAATGAAAGGAATAGTCAATCACTGAGGCAAACTTTATTGTCTAATTTGCCATAGCCACCCCAACCTTCAGCAACCACCACTCTGATCAGTCAGAAGCTATCAACATTGAGGCAAGACTCTCCAACACAAAAAGTTTAAGACTCACTGAAGGTTAAGATAATGGTTAGCTTTTTTTTTTTAGCAATAAAGTATTTTTAAATTAAGGTATGAACTTTTTTTTTATATGATACTATTGCACATAAAAGACTTTAGTATAAACATAACTTTTATATGCACTGGGAAACTGAAAAACTTATGTGACCCATTTTATTGTGATATTAGTTTTCTTGCAGTGGTGAAGAATCAAATATCTGCAAGGTATGCCTGTAGAGGATTTTAAGGTTGGCCAAATGAATGTTAGGGACAAGTGGGGGAAAGCGTTATGGGATTTGGAGTCCAGGACTTGCAATTGAGACCAGCTCTGTCTCTTGATGATCTTCAGTAGTGCTTTATCTCTTCAGGCCTCAGCTTTCTCATCTATAAAATGAGTGGCTTGGATTAGACCAAGGCTTCTAAATGTAGGGTCAGTGAATTCGGTTTTTTTTTTAATATTTTGATAAATATATATTACTATATAATTAGTTTCCTTTTGTAAACTTGGTGAGTTCTGTGTAATGGACCAAGACTGTGACTCACCCAACAAAGCTTGTGTGGGAGTTTGGTGATTGCCAAAGGGCTGTTTCAGGCTAGTGATTATATGAAGGAGCTCATAAAACCTGAAAGAGACCAAGGACCATAAGAAAGGGTGAAAATGTGCAGGAAATAGTTGGAAACTGTTTGTTTTTTACTTTTTCCTTCATGTGGGGCAAAAAGCACCTCAGCCAGTCAAACCTGCTATTTTCTAAAGCTCGCCCTGGCAGCTATCCTAGGAAAGAAAGGAGTAAGGTGACCTCTGGCAAGGGGATTTATTTATAGAATTTGTATATAAACCTTATATTTCCTTATAGCACTTAATATTATATTTATTTGTATGGAGTTATTTTTTCCCTCTAGAATAGGCCTTAAGGCATAATAGCAGAGGCCTAGGTCTTGAGTCTAGAAGACCTGGGTGAAAATCCTATCTGGGACGCTCATTAACAGTGAGACCACTTGGGAAGTCAATTAACCTCTCTTAAGCCTCAAGCCATTATTTAAGTTCATGTACTAAATTTGAGACCAGTTTGGATCCAAATGAATAAGAAGAATTTCCTTCACTGATTGAATCACTGATGCTGAATCCTTTTTTTTTTTTTTAATTCACTCATTTCAGTCATGCATAACTTTTGGTGACCCCATTTGGGGTTTTCTTGGCAAAGATACTAGAGTGGTCTGCTGTCTCTTCCAGATTATTTTACAGATGGTAAAAATGAGGCAAACAGTTTTTACCCAGAGTCACACAGTTACTAAGTGTCTGAGGTCAAATTCAAACTCAGGAAGGTAAGTCTTCTTGACTCAAGACCCAGCACTCTATCCCCTCTCCTCTACTAGCTGCTAAGCCCCATAAAGATATGGATCTGTATCTACTATCCAGTGCAGTGCATTGATTTAGCAGCTTTCCAGTAAATATGTGTAGATTGAATGAATATTGTCATTAAGGAAGATGTCACACTGGTCAGTGGGTTCAGAATAAAGAATTAGAGACTGAAGAGTTGTAAGGTTTTTTCTTTTTTGAAAGAGGGGGTGTATTTTGGATAAGGAATGCAGTATGTCAATTGCAGAGCACTATAATATATAATGCTAAATTATTCCTAGTGATGATTTCACTAATAGCCCTGAATGGAGTGTTCAACTCCTACACAGGACACTTAACTTTATTGTGTGACTCTTGAAGTGTCTTCACTTGTCTAGCCACAATTTTTCTCATTTGCACAATAGGAATAATGATACTTGTTCTCTCTCACTCACAAGGGTTTTTGCAAAAAAGAACATTTTGTTAACTGTGAGGTACTATATACCTAAGAGCTATATTTTGTTGTATTAAAATACATTACATGTTTTTAATCAATTCAGGTATTTGTGATATATATGTATGCATATATATATGCTGATTGTTTTGTAATCTATCCATCAACAAACACTAAGCTATATAAAAGACCTTTTGCTACTCAATCATGTAGGATACAGAAATGTATGCTAATGAGGCAAACAAACATCAATAGTGTTAAAAGATCATCAATGCTTTGAGAGGTGCAAGGAACCTTAGAGATTACAAATAGGAAACCAAGGCCCAGAGAGATAAGCAACAGTCAAAATTTGGGCCAGAGGTTTCTGGTTCCAAATCTAGTGTGCTTTCAATTAGATAAGACCGTCTCATGAAATCGCTGAGCCTCAGATTTAAACTCAGAAGCCACAATTCTGAGTCCAGGGCTAGCAGGAAAAGATCAGACTTGCTTGAGATGGAACCTTTCTTAATTGCCACTGAAACAGATTATGTCCCAGAGGTAGAATGCAGGAGATTTGTAACAGCTACTTAGCAACCAAGAGAAGAAAGGTTGAATGGTTTCTCTGCCCTAAATATTTGCCTAGAACCAGGTTACTTGGTGTCCTGTGATCTGAGGCAAGGCCATTTCCTTTCTCTAGGGTCCTAACTTACTTGTCTGCAAAATGGGATTGACAGTTCTTGAAATTAACATGAAGATATCTAAGGAGGAAAAAAATGAAGAGTAAACCACTTTTCCCACAGGAGGTGGTTTCTTAAAGAGTCATGCATGTTATTTGGGTCAGGAAGAAAATAAAGAGGTCTATATTCTGATACTACACTAAAACAATTGGTTGAACAATGGGAAATTGACTAGCCAGTGAGTTACCATTTTATGTTGTATTCCAAATCCGGTTTCTTTTTAAATTAAATTTTACTTTTTTAATGAACAAAAACCATTTTTCTATCCTTCCTAACCTCATCTTCATTGGAAAAAGAAAAAAAATCCTTAGTAACAAATATGCTCAGGCAAGCAAAAACATTCTTACATTAACTTTGTCCAAAAATGTGTCTCATTCTGCACCCTGAAACTATCATCTCTTTGTCAGGACATGGGTAGCAGGTTTCATCACTGGTCCTTTAGAGTCATATAGCTGACCATTGCATTGATTAGAGTTTTTCCAACTTCCAAAATTGTCAAATCTAGTCTCACTAACTTATATTTCTCAAGCAATGTGGTGTAGTGCAAAGAGCGTTGAATTTGGGACTGAATTTTTGCTCTGCTCCTAACTTATCTGTGCGATTTTGGAAGAAGTTACTTAAATCTCCTCAGCCTCTCTTTCCTCTTCTATAAATTAATTAAATTGGACTAAATGGTTTCTATAATTTTGGTCTAACTATAAAGGCTATAATTCCTAGAAAAATCATGAAAGTAGCATCTCTATTTTTTGGACAGAAAGAGTAAAAATCTGCTTTGACTTCCAAAGGAAAGAAAGTCTAAGTAAATTAATTACTAAATGTGGAGGGTTGTCAGGCAAGGAGAAGTTGTCCCTCTCAAATCAAGCCGTACTTGTGGTCATTCTGTTCCATCTCTCTGTGGAGAAGCTAGCCCTAGATAAGACATATGTTTTGCTTAGAAAAAGGAGTTTATTCCTATCTTACCATTAATTCCCCTTCACCTACAGCCAAACTGAGCTTCTAGATGTTCCTCACAGGACACTTCATCTTTAATCTCCATGCTCTTGTATAGAATACATTTCGGCCTTCTTTCCCTTTTAATCACCAGTTTTCTTTAAAGCTCAGTTTGTGTTAGCTTTTAAAAGGGATTTTTTTCTAATCACCCTGCTACTAGTGCCTCCCCTACCCCCTAATTAACTTGTATATATTTACATCACATATTATCACTCTTGATAGAAAAGTGAGCTTTTTTTTTCCCCCTGAGACAATTGGGGTTAAGTGACTTGCCCAGAGTCACACAGCTAGGAAATGTTATGTGTCTGAGACCAGATTTGAACTCAGGTACTCCTGACTTCAAGGCTGATGCTCTATCCACTGCACCATGCCCGAAAAGTGAGCTTTTTGAGGGCATTCTTTGTACCTAGTACATTGCCTGATACACAGTAGATGCTTAATGAATGCTTGTAGATTGATTGTGTGAGCTTGCTAGAAATGCCTAACCCCATTTGACTTTCACCTCTGTCTTCCACCATGGATGCCCTTAGCATTTTGGATTTAGTTTAAACTATTAGTTGTAGCTATTTGAGATTTAGTTTTGTTCTGTTTCACTCAAAGGCAAAAACTAGTGTTTTTTATGGACATATGGGATTTCCTCAAATAGACTACAAGTTCCTTCAAGGCTGAAACTGCCTTCCCCTTTGCATTCCCTTAAAGTGCCTCTCTCCAATATCTTTCATGCTGCTAGCCTTCCATGCATACTTGAAGAAGGAACAAATGCATAAGAAGGTTTAAAAGTCTATTTTTATGAACCATGAAGGTGAAGAGGACCTCTGCCAGTTTCACTGTGCTCTTTTCCACCCTTCAGTTGTCAGAGAACACACAGGTACTTTTTGATACAACAGCAACAAATCACTTCAAAATTTCCCTGAATGAAAGATAATAGGAGACACACACACACACAACCAAATTCAACTGCTGCTTAGGTACAACTCATACAGAATAAGCTAAGTTAATAAGGAAGAGCTTATTGGAAAACATCACTGTTCATTCCTCTGATATATCTATATTTGGATTTATTGTGACATAGCTGAAGTTTCCATTCATTAAAGGACTAATATTTTCATTATTTTTGTTAACATTTTAAATTCCTCATTCATGTACTATCATTACTTACCTCTTTGATTCCTATTATTCACACTTACCCTGCCCCTGAGATGATAGTGGTTTCTCAAATTGAATTATTTAGCCTTTATTATAGTTGGGACAGGATTCTTACCATCTCTTTTTTTTTCACTGTGTCTCCATTGAATTTGCCTTTGCAATTAATACTTATGCCTTTGCCCAGGTAAGTAGCAGACTCCTACTTCATTTACTATTTTAAGGGGTATCTCTTGAGAGGAAAGGATGGCTAGTTGTTATTATTCATCCTTTCTTCTCAAAGAGAACCAATGACATCAATAGAGTTATGTCAAGTGAACTGAATTTAAGTGAGACAGAACTGTTCAAAGTCAGCAGTCTCACTCTCTCTCCCAAAGTCATTGTAGTTCAGTGGCAAGACATAGGTAAAGATGACTGGGAATAGCCCCTATGCAGTGAGACACCTTGGTTTTTTTAAGTTACAGTCTTTCTCACGGCTCAGTTTGATTGAGTCAATGTCCTTTCAGTAATTAAAGACTAGGTAATAATTGAGGCAAAAGATGACCTAGTTTGTCTTTATAAAAGAATCAATCTAGGAGAAAAAGACACTCATAGTTTCTGGGGAATTAGTGAGAAAAGTATGTAGTATGAGAGGTTTTGTTGATTTATTTTCAATTTGACAAATATTTAAGTATCTATTAAATACATAATACCTGAGGAGACTAAGAATACAAAAAATAGTAAATGGTTCTAGTTTTCAAGTAGTTTATATTCTACTGGTTGATATAACATAGTAATAACAGGCAATTTTGAGAGCAGAGGAGAGAAAGGTAGCCTACTAAAACCCCAAGGTGCGGGGTGGAATCAGGGGAAGATTTCAGGAAGGTGGTACATCTAAGTTGAAACATTAAATATTCTTAAGGGTTAAAATGAGGAAGAAATATGTTCCAGGCATCTTATTCATTCTGTACAAATGTACAGATGTGGAAGATGGGAAGCAGAGTTCTGGGAACAGCTAGTAGATTAGATACTAGCTGTGTGACTCTGGGCAAGTCATTTAACCTTGTTTGCCTCAGTTTACTCATCTGAAAAATGAGCTAGAGAAGGAAATTGCAAGCCACTCCAGTATTTTTGCCAAGAAAACCCCAACTGAAGGAAGAACTGAAAATGACTAAACAAGTTTTGTTAGAAGACAGAAAGCATGAAGGAGACCAATACAAAATAATTCTAGAAAGGAAGGTTGGAGCTAGAACAGAATAGACTTTAAATTACAGGATGAAGAGTTCAAATTTTCTTCTGGAGATACCAAGATTTTGAACAGAAGACTGAAGAGGTTAAAGGAAGGGTGTTAGGAAGATTATTTTGGCCACTGGGTGGAAGATAGATTGGAGAGGGGAGAGGCAAAGAGGAATTAGAGCAATGAAGAATCTATTTTCAATAGTTCCTATGAAAGACAGTAAGGGTCTGACTTCAGATTATACTAGTGGTGATAATATTAATATTAATATTTCTATAGTATTTTAAGTTTTACAAATCACTTTATAAATATTGTCTCATTTGATCCTCATAAACCCTGAAAGGTAGGTTCTGTTATTATCCTCATTTTACAAATGAGAAAACTGAGGTGAAGAGCAGTGAAGTAACTTGTCCAAAGATTACAGAGCTAGTAAATGTCAGAGGTTGAATTTGAATGCAGGTTTTTTTGATTCCAACTCTAGCACTCTATCCAACTTTGAGAGAGGCAGTAGAGGCAAAATTGAGGAACCTTAGAAATTACTTCAATATGAGGCATATGAAAGAGGGGAAAAGTCAAGGATGATTGTGTGTCATGAACCTGGGCAACTAGGAAGATCATAGTTCCTTCAACAGAAATAGGGAAATTTGGAAGAGAATTGGATTCTCAGGAGTGAAGACAATGGATACTAAGCCTTCTTGTTTTGTTTTTATTGTTGTTGTTTTTCTTTCAGTTAATAATCGGGTTTCTAGAATCAAAATAAGTAATTAGTAAGTATTCCATGCTGATTTTAGTATTGATTTAGCCATCTGGCTTTTTAAATAGCCAATTATGAAAACTTAAAGACATCTTCTATAGAATATAGAAACAAAATCTATTCTGTGAGCAATAGCATCTAGCATTTACATAACATTTTACAGTCATTATCTCATTTTATCCTCTAAACTAGGGCTTCTTAAACTTTTTTTCATTGATGACCTCTTTTCAGCTGAGAAATTTTTATATGACCTCTGGTACACAAGTATATAAAATAGATATACTAATCAAACATCTACTGATAATAAATCATAAAGAAATTTATTTTAAACAATTCTTTGGCATACTCATAACTTTATCATTTATTAAAGACAAAAGCAAATTTGCATATCTAATAAGATGAATGTGTATTTTTACATGAAGAATTAAATCTTGTCAGAATATTTGATACCAAATTTTTCATGATCCCCATATTAGTCTTAACCCATAGTTTAATAAGTTTTGCTCTAAACTACCCATTAAGGGAAGCGCTATTATCATCCCTATCTTATAGAGGAAAGTAAGGGGCAGAGGTTAAATGACTTAAGCAGTGTCATATAGCTAGTAAAGATCTAAGGCAAGATTTGAATTCAGGTCTTTCTGACTCTGAGGTCCAGTGCTCTATCCCCTGAAATATCTAGCTATCTTTAAAATAAGCCTTAGTGTCTATGATTATATGTCTACATAAATACATATTTTCTTTTGACTTTTTAAGTATCCTCTGGAAGATGGAATCCAGATCAGTGTATCACAAGAACTATGATGGAATTAAATTTACTGGATTCAAATTCCAATAAGAAAATGAGATTAAATCATTTCAGGTTCTAAAGTTGGAGGGTTTTTTTTGAGCATTCTCCCCTTTTCTTTCACCAAAGAACCAAACCCAATTCAATTCAGGAAGGCTTTATTAAAAGGTGAAAATGAAAACAGGCCCTATCTTCAAAGAACCCTATGTACAAAAATAAATAAATACAAAAATACACAAAGTGCATATAAAGTAATGTGGAATGGGTCAAAATTAATAACTAGAATTCTGAAAAGGTCCAGAGTGGAAAATGCCAAAGGAGCTGAACCTTGAACCTAGCTATGGCTGGAGGTCCAATGAAGGATGCAGAACCTTCCGGCTTGGAAGATAAAACTGTGTATGAAGAACAATAGATGGCCAGTTTGGATGAAACTGGAGGATAGGATGGGGAGAAATGAAAAGTCAGGGAAGAGAGGCTGGAGCTAGATAGGGAAGACCAAAGTGTTTTTAAGTGCCAAACAAGAGACTTTGCATTTTATCCTTCATTCATTTGATAGGTGTGTCCAGTACTGAATTAGGTGCTGTAAAGTCAAAGACAAAAAAGGAAATAATTTTTGCCTTTGAGGAGTTTATATTCTTTGGGGATAGTAAGAGAGAAAGAGAATTGTAAATTCAAAATACAAAGTACTTTTAAGGGGAGGGTCATGGCAATTGGAAGGATCAACTCAAATCCCACTTTCAATGGGAAACTTCCAACATCCTTAATTCCAGTGCTTTGTCAGTTATTTCCTATTAATCTCATAAATAACTTATTTTGTATATATTTGTTTGAAGATTGTCTCATCCATTTGATCCTAAGCCCCCTGATAGCAGAAACTATTTTCTGCCTCTTTATATTCCCTGACTTAAATATGGTGCCTGGCACATAGTAGGCACTTAATAAATGCCTTTTGATTGATTGGATCAGAATAGACTTCTTGGAGGATAATCTCTACAAAAGAACGGAGGCTGGCAGATAAGGTGGTGTATATGGGGAACAGTAAATAGGCCAGTTTGATTGGAATGTAATATACATAAAGGGTAGTAATGGCAAGTCGATCTGGAAAAGTAGGTGAAATCCAGAAAGTAAAAACTTTAAATATATTTTATCATAAAGGCAATAGGTTGAAACAAAGATATGGGCAGATCTGTGCATCTGGATTATTGGCATTTGGGATGAATTTGAGAGAGGAAAGCTGCAAGGCTGGGAGGCTAATTGAGTAGTGATGAAGAAAGCCGGTAAGAGGGGTGGGTAGTGATCATATTCTAGAGACCAAAGGGAGCCACACTGAAACTTCTCCATGGCAGAAGTGACCAGTTTAGGCTGGTGTCAAAAGATGAAGGCTCCTTGTCCCCCAGGAGGATGTCCTCATGCTGAGGCTGAATAATCATTAGTTCTGGAAGTGGTAGAAGAGGTGGGGAATTTTTCTTCAGGTACACACATTAAACTAGATGGCCTCATATCATTTTCATTAATGAAAATGATCAGTTTTTAAATTTTGGAGTTAGGGATTAGGGATTCCCTTATCATCCGGGCTCCATTTCACAAATCCTCTATGGGTTTGTGAAAAATATTCCTCCACAGTAAATCTCAAAATAATCATTCCTGTTTTTCTTCATTTTCAAAGGGCTCCCCTACTTCAACATACTCATATCACTTGTTCTTTCTCTTTCCCCCTTTTATTATTTAGAAAATCATTTTACCCTCAGACTCTTTCATTTTTCATTTCTCTCAGAATAGTAAAACCAATCTTTATTCCTCTTGTTTCATTCCAGCCTCAGCAGAACTGCACTATTTCTTTTCCCTGGATAACATCTTTTCACCCTCAAGCAAGTTACTTCTTTAGGCCTACCTCACTCAGATTTAGAGAGAAAGCACAAAATATAGGGACCACAACTAAACCAGTACTTTTTTGCCAGCCAATAAATCAAATCTTTCTCCCCTTGTACCATAAAGGATCTATGAATTTAAATAACAGCAAATATTGATCAAAGAAGCCTCCCGGAGTTAAACCTTCAACTACCTTTTATAAATGGAAGGCCTGGGGGCTGGGAAACAAAACAAAACAAAACAAAAATCTTCCAAATTCTGGTTAATGACTGAAACTGCAGAGCATCAAAGTGAAAAAAGGTTAGGTGTTAAAATGAAAACCTTCCCCAGAATGTAGAACTCAGGTTATCAGTCCTTTATATCTTTCCAGAAGGATTTAGGGAAAAGAAAGAATCATGGTCAGGGAGGGGTTCTCCAGATTTTTTTATAGCTGAAAGGGATATCTAAGGTTATCTAATCCATCCCCTTTATGAATGAGCTAATTAAGGTGAAGAAACTCTCAAAATCTCACAGATAGTAACTGAATTAGAATTCAAGCCCATTTACTTTGAGTTCAAATTCAGTACTTTTCTATGGAAATATGTATACATCTATTAGACTTGTCTAGTATTTTAATATAATTAACATGTAGTAGACTTCCTGCCATCTAGGGGAGGGGAGGGGCCTAGGGGGGGAAATTTGTAATGGAAAGCTTTGTTAAGGGTCAGTGTTGAAGAACTACCCATGCATATGTTATGCAAATAAAAAGCTTTAATACAAATAAATAAATAAATAAAGATAAAATAAAATTTAAAAAATTCAGTACTTTTCTCTCACCATATTATTTCTGGGCTATTGAGTGGTACCAGAAGTTGGGGAAGGGCTAGGGAGTACAGAGGAGACAAGTTCCTACATTACATTTTTTTTTCCCTGAGACCACATGGCTTATAAATTCTATGGTTTGTGGCTGGCACCCCTGTTGAAGAGGCAGCAATAGTTGAAAAAAGTCACATTTGGCCAATCTCTAAAGATATGAGATTGGTACTTTAGGAAGACTCAGTATTTCAGCTAGGACAAGAGGAAGAAGGTGGTCTCTGAAAACTCTAGCTGCTAATACCTGAGCCTGGTTAATTCTCTCATTTTTGGAGCTTCCACCTTAGAATCCCACCAGCTGACTGGTATCCCAGTGTATGCAAATCCCCAAATGAAGCAATGAAATCTATTGATTGGCTCCAGAAAGTAGAACATGTTTCAGCTTCTTATGCCATCAGTCTTTCAGGCATCCCCAAAAGTCCTACCATCTATGTCTGTCAGCACATGAATTCCTCCCCATGTTTTCTGCTTCCCAGAACAAATTCCCTTCTCTAGTCACCATTCATTTAGTTTCTTCCCACTTTACAAAGTAAGTTCCTTGAAAGCAGGGCCTATTTTTTTTAAGGTATATCTATAGGGTTTAACTTTATAAACTAGCTTTCTCCTACCCTTTCCATCTTATACTTTATTTCCCACTCCACATACTCTGAGATCCAATGATTGGCCTCATTGGAATAATTGATACTCCATCTTCTGATTCAGTCATTCTCACTGGCTGTGCCCTGGAAATGCTCTCCTCCCTCATTATTGGCCTCAATTGGCTTCCTTTAAATTCCAGGTACAATCTCACCTTTTAGAGGAAATTTCTCCCAATCTTCCTTAAAGCTTCCAAGATTACCTATAATTTATATGTAGTTAATGGTTTGCAAATTGTCGATTGCATTAGATTATGAACTCCTAGAGAGAAGGGACTGACATTTTCTGTATCCCCAATGCTTACAAAGTGCCTGACACATGGTAAATGCTCAATAAATGCTTTTAACTTAATTAAATTTATTTGGGAAGCAAAAGTTTCGAGACTGTTTCATCAAAAACCTGCTTTGTACCTGTTGCCTGGACAATGCCACTCACACAGACTTTCTCTAAATGTAACCTATATTTTTGAAAAGTTCCCAGATTCTATAAGGCTTAGTGAGCTCACCTTGAACTCTGGTCTCTGGGGGACACATTTCTGGAGTTGGTCTTTGATTTTCTAACAGGCTTAATGAATGGGAATGATTGGAGTGAAGGAAGGAGTGTTACAGTTAATTAAGCTTCTTTAAGTACAAAATTTTTATTGTTTCAATACTTATTGATAATCTTTTCAAAATGGATCTAAGCTTAATTAATAACAGGGAGAGAGTCTGGCTCCTTGATTACATTTGAAGGATGCTAAGATGTTTCCTGTTCCCTCTACTCATAAGCCTGAAATTTCACCATCAGAGATTTGTCTTTCTGAAAGCTTCTGGGGCTTCTCAGATGCCCTTTTCCCAGAATTAGTTCTCTTTCCCCCTTAACAACTGCAAAAGTTCCTTGAGAGCATTATACACCCACATTTCTATGAGAGAATTTACTGACATTTGAGGGTTAGCTGAGAGGCAGAGACTAAAATCTCAGGGACTAGTGTTATGCTCAGGAGAAACTGAGATAGTATCACACATTAGAGATTAGATATTACTTTATTGATCCAGATATAAGACTAGCGGACTGAATAGGACTAACGTTACAAAGTATTCAGTGATCCATTGAGGCAAATCATGGATTTATATAGCTCAGGGAGAAAGAACAGCTGAGAGATATCAGGGGTTCAAAAGAAACTATTAATTCAATTCTTACAGGGAGTGAGGGGAAGAAGAGTACTAAAATTATAAATTCAGGTAGGGAGTGAAAGCTGCTGGAGAAACTGAGACAGTAAGTCTGGGTCATACAGATAAGGGGATGTCGGGGCTGGCCATTTGGAAGTTTTATGATTCCATTGCAATGTGAGTCCAATTATTTCTGAAGGTCAGGAAGTAGGGGTTGCTATTCTGGGACAGAGCAATTAAGGGAAGTTTTGTACATGGGAACTGTAGCATTAAGGGAAACAGGGCAATTGAGGGAAACTGATACATGTGGCACAACACTAGCAACTGCTTCAGGACATAACTCATCAGGAAGTGGGGCAAGGACCAGGAGGGACACTTCAAATGATCATCTCTGTGCATATAACATTCAAATCTATATTATATAGTCCTTATTTCTCTCCTGCAGTGCAATCCCTGATAATCTACTGCCTGCAGGACATCTCCACATGAAAGTCTCTTAGGCATCTCCACTGACACAACTCATTTTGTATTTCTCCTTTTAAAAAACAAAAACAACCAAACTCCAAAACAAAACAAAAAAAATCCTTACAAACCACCTCTCTTTATAACTTTCTAGTTATGAATCTAGTTTTCAATCACCCATGTTTTCAATGAGTCCAATTAAAATTAAAAAATGTGTCATAAGAACTGATTGTTAAATTATGTACTAACACCACCCCTGTTCTATGCTTCAGAGTGTGTGATTACACTTGTAGTAGGGTGGCACAGTGGATAGAGTGCCTGCCTGGGTGTTAAGAAGACCTCAGTTCATAATCCTATTTCAGATACTAGCTGTGTGAACCTGGGCAAGTCATTTAATTATTGTCTCAGTTTCCTCATCTCTAAAATAAGCTGGAAAAGGAAATGGCAAAGTACTTTAGTATCTTTGCCAAGAAAACTCCAAGCAGGGTCATAAAGAGTTGGATACAATTGAAAAATGATGAAATAATAGCAAATATCCAAGTTTATCTAATAATGAGCTAAATTATAATAGCATTCTATCATGTCTTTCTATATAAATACATTTACAAACATACAATGCTTATAGCACAGAGATAGACAACACAACTCCCATTTCATAGAGGGAAGTTCGTATGTTACATGTTAACCGTACAGTAAGTAGGAAAAAAATCATAAATATGACCCAAGACTTTTGACTACTAGTTAGAATAACTAGATTCCAATCCTTACCCCTTGCTCTGTGAAATCTTGAGCCAAATACCTCATCTCTCTGGGATTCAGTTTCTTCACCTCTAAAATGAGAGTGTTGGATTTAGTTTATCTCTAAGAGTCCCTTCCAGCTTTGAATCTCTTCTATTGTCTTTGCATTAGGATTCTTTCTTGCAAAATCAATTGGAGTCTTCTACCTAATAGATGTAGTGTCCAAATCCAGGGCAGAAAGCCTGATTAGGACTACTCACCTTTGCTCTATTGAGATGGGAGGAAATAAGGGACCTGGGGATAGGACTGTTCCATTCAATTCAGTTGTCTCATTCTATTCAATTCAACCAGTTTTGAACAAGAATGATCTCTTGGGGAAAATGCAAAGATAAAATAAAATAGGCTTCTGTTCCTAAGGAGTTTTATGTTTTAGCAAACTGGGGGTATATGGAGGAACTGCTTTATTTGAGCACATTTCCTATTAATCCAAACAATATATACTTCAATGAAGTCAATTTCTAGATGCCACAGATGACCACTTTTCTATACATTCAGCCTTCCTCAGGCCTGTAGGCTAATTCAGTAATCTGTAGCAGCCCAGACATAAATTTCTCTGAACTAGTTTGGTCTTGGGATGCCTGACAAATCTATGTTGACCATAATGCATACATTTTGGTTTGGACCTTGTAACTTTATTGGTGTGGGGAACTTCCACTGTGGAAAAACAGCCAGTTGTTTCTAAAGAGCAGATCTTACTCAGCAGGCTAATTTCAGAAAGACCTGGAGAGACTTACATGAACTGATGCTGAGTGAAGTGAGCAGAACCAAGAGAACACTGCACACAGCAACAAGATTATGTGATGAACAATTGTGATAGATTTGGCTCTTTTCAACAATGAGGTGATTCAGGGAAATTCCAGGAGACTGTGATAGAGAGAGCCATCTTGTATCCAAGAGTGGACGATAGGACTGAGTGTGGATCACAACACAGTATTTTCATGTTTTTTGTTGTTTCCTTGTTTGCTTTTTTTTTCCCCTTTCTCATTCCTCTACCCACTTTGATCTGATTTTTCATGTGCAACATAATAGATATGGAATTATGTTTAGAAGAATTGCATGGCTAACCTCTATTAGATTACTTGCAGTCTAGGAGGAAGGTGGGGAAGGAGGGAGAAAACTCTGGCACACAATCCTTTGCAAGGGTGAATGTTGAAAACTATCTTTGCATACATTTTGAAAAACAAAAAGCTATTATAAAAAGAAAAGCAGATCTTAACATCGTATCCCCTGCCTGTATCCCAATTCTAATAGCTCTTTAGAATAAATATAAATTTCTCTGATTAGCACATTAAGGTCTTCACAACCTATTTTTTTTGCAATGTTTTTCACCTTCCTTCTTTCCCCATGCTATGGTCTACAAACTAGTCTTCATACTTGAAGCTCCAATCCCCAGCTCGGTGTTACTGACTCCCATGCTTGGAAGGCTCTTTTCTTACCTTTTCTTTTTGGAATCCTTGATACACAGCAAAGTGAAACCTGCAGGAAATCTTTCCTGAACACCCTAGACTCCTGTCTTTGCATTGAAGTTATCTTGTATCTACTTTGTATGTATCAGATTTTTATGAACACAAGTTAATGTTATTTCCTTCCATATTAGGCAAACCCCTTGAGGCCAGGAACTTATGCTTCTGGCTTTATATACCCAAGGCCTTCAGATAGTGCCTGGTGTTCAAGAGGGGCTTAGGAAATGATTGTTGTTTATTAGATGATGCAGATTTGCAGCTAGCCCGCATTTTTTAAATTGAGGCTGGGGTACTGAAAAAGTAAATGATTTGCCCATGGTCACATAGTAAGAGACAATACTTATACTGGTCTTCCTGATTCTAAGGCCTCCAGGCTTTATCTTGCTGTTGTCCCGCCATGTTAGATAATACTTATAGGTTTTACAAGTAACAATACTATTTGGGGGAGGTGTGTGTGTGAAATTTGCGTTTAAGAGGAAGCTTGGTATAGTGGATGAGGCGGGGAGTCAAGAAGATGAGTTGAGATGTAGAATCCTGGTCCTTCCTAAGTGACCGTGGCTAGACAATCCCTCGGGATCGCTGGGTCTGTTTTCTCACGTGTAAACTGAGAGGGCTGGATTAGCCGGCCTTGGAGGTCCCTTCCAACACTCAATCTCTGATCCTTTCATTTTTGTGTCTATTTCAGAGAGGAGGGTTTCTTGAAGGTAGCGACTGGTAACTTAACAAGATACTTGATTGCTTATTTAGGGAACACTGAGTGCAGGGATTGCCCCACACCTCCGTGACTTCCCAGCCAGCCCTCCAAATCCTGGACCATGCTGCTTTTCCAAAACCCACCCTACATAGTATCCGGTTGGTACCCCCGCTACCATTCCATGCTGTACCCACAACAGATTAGATAATAGAGATACAAGTCGCATCACATTCCACAACGCGGCGTAACATCGAGAGCGCAGGTTACGTGCCACATGCAACAACACAAAATATTAATAACCATTAACACAAAGACAGAATTTTCCGGGGAGCGCTCAGTAGGCACGGGGGAGCTGGCGGAACGCAACCTCGTCGCTCCGCCTGGCCAGCCGCCTGTGCACCCAGAGGCCGGGCGGGGGGGGGGGGCGGGGGCGAGGCGAAGGGCCTACCACTCCCTCCTCTCCCCCCCCTTTCTTTCTCCTTTCTTCGGCTGAGACTGGAGTAAAAGGGGCGGGGCGGGCGGGCGCGCTGGCTCGGGTCTCCCAGGAGGCCCTGCAGGGGGCGCTGTCCAGATTTCGAGGCCAGTGGCTGCGGGACAAGCCGTCCATCCTGACAGACACAGCTGACAGAAGGGCGGGCGGGCAGACAGACAGACATAGACAGACAGACATACAGACATACAGACTGACAGGGATTGACCAGCGGGGCGGTGGGGGGGGCAGGAGGAGGAGGTGGAGGAGAGGAGGAGGGTAGGGGCGGGGGCGGGGAGGAGGAGGAGGAGAGAGCAGAGGAGGAGAGGGAGGAGGGAGGCAGACATAGACACAGACCCGGGGACCGAGTTGGAGGAGGAGGAGGAGGAGGAGGCTCGGGAGGCTCCGCCAGCGCCGCCGCCTCTCAATCCGCCGCCATCCTGCTGCCTGAGCGCCCCTGTTGTCGCCGAATTGGGATTTCTCGGCACTATTGGACCCCCGGAACCAGACCAGGTGACTATTTAGGGGCGCGGGGGAGACGCGGTCGGGTTCTGGGGGGACAGAGAGGGGGGCCGGGGAGCACTAAGATGGAGCCCGAACCTCGGAGCCGCGGTTGCTGTTGCTGCTGCAGCCGCCCTCCTCCGAGCTCCGGCCCCGGCCCCGGCCCCAACCCTGGGGCCGGTGCTGGGCCTCGGCCTCCTCTTAGGGCTTTTGTCTCTTCCCCGCCCTCACGCCAGGGGGAGGGGGCCCCGGGGGCGGGGTGACGGGGATAATAAGCGCGCCCCCCCTTTCCCTTGCACAGTGGGGGCTGGGAGAGCAAGCCCCCACCCCCACCCCCTCCCCACTGGGGGGTGGGAGCAACTGGGTCGAGCCGCGGCTCTGCTCATTGTTTACACCGCCGTGACACCCCTCCTATTCCCGATCCTGTTGGAGTCTGAGGAGGCCAGGTCGGATTTGAATGCCTCCCCTCTCCCCCTCCCCGTTCTCCCGGGCTTTCCCCCCTCCCCCCATCTTTCTTCCTAATTATCTTTGCCTCCCTCGCAAAATTGTTAACCCTCTTTTCCTTACTAATAATCTCAATTTCTTCTCCCCAATCTTCCGATTTTATTCCCCCCATTTACTTTACTCTTCGCTTTTAAATTTTCTGTTCCCCTTCTCCTTCGGCCCCCCCAATTCTCTTTGCTCACCCTTCCATTCCTTCCCCAATTATATTTCCCTCTCCTTCCCCCGTCCTCCCGCCTCAATTTTCTGGTCCCCAGGAATGTAGGGGTCTAGGATTTCTGGGGAAGGGTGTGTAAATGCCCTCCTCCAAATCCTTCCCTAAGGGCTGGGGACGGCGCCGGGCACAGTTGAATCTCTTGCTTGAACACCCCTCCCCCAGTTTGCTATGGTGGTGGCTGTTTTTGCTACCAGATTTGTGAATCTACGAGCAGCAGGGCCTCGGTCCCTCCCCCAACCTGCCCCTTTTCTCTCTGGCTCCCTGATTGTAGGGCCGCAGGGGATAGGGATGTGTGTGTGTGTATTTGTCTCTGTGTCCGTGGGTGGCTCTTTAATTTTTCTTGGGGGGGGGGCAGAGGTACCATCCCCCATACCTCCTTCCTAGCCAGTGCCTAGGGTTGGGCCTTTTTTTAAAAAAAATGTCTTTAAACCCCCCCCCCCCCCCAGTGTTGGGGGCGGAAGACATGGGCTCTAGAGAGCTTAGTAGATGTGTGTGTATTATTTTTAAAAGCATTTTCAGGCTTATGCTACATGTGATGATTTCCTGCAAACCGAATATCTCCGATCCATTCACACTCTTCTTTGCTTACTTCTCTCCCCACTTTCCCAAGTTAAAATATCAGAAGAATGTACACTACAAAACATTGCTGTTGAACAGTCAAAGGGTAGAGTTTTGCATATTTTTGAGGTACCCTTCCATTTTTATGCCAGTTTGTTCTGTCTTGAGAATTTGAATCATTGTCTTTTTTTTTTTTTTTAATCGTTTATGTGCTTGGAAACCTTGCTGCTTGTGAGGAAGATCAACTATATAGTTTAAGAAACAAGCTTTTTGCTCTCTGGTTTGTTGATGACCAGAGAAGGAACAGTCCCAGGTTCTTAGGTCCTTAAAGGTGGGAATATTTTTTCTTTCTTATTGAAATGGAATTTAATAGTCACCATATCACTATTTCAGACCTTCAGCTTCTGTGGTATTTGGAGGTAGAAAGAAAGAATATTAAATTCTACTAGTAGTACCTCAGGATGGTGGCTAGATTTCCCCATGTGTTTTAAGTGCAATTGGTAAGTGAGCTGTGATTATTAGTTTGTGCTGAAGGAGCAGAAAAGATACAATATCCCCCAAAGATGAGTCTGATTTGGATTCGACAGGAACAAGGGGGTTATTTGGAAAAACAGTTTTAAAGTACTATTGCTAAAAAGATTTAATAATAAACAGGATGTAACTGTTCAGGGGCCTGCCAGATGGCTGCCCTTCCCCCCTCCAAATAAGAAACAGTACTGTTGGAAATGCTGGCTTCTGATGGGTGGATTTGCCTTATAAAGTAGGAAGGTATTAATTTCTTATGCAAGTATGGTGAAAACCCACCTTTTAATATAAAGAAGAGAAGGATGCTTTCCAGCTATATAATGGCAGAAGGGAGATATTTAAGAACTTGGTCTTAAATATCTAGGGCAAAGTTTTTATAAAGTGTCAGTTTTATTTACAGAATTGTTGTAACTGTCCCATGAGAAATTTACTGTCAGCTGGGTTTCTTTTTGCATATTTATAGTCACTTTAGCTTGGGTTTTGTGACCTACTTTAAATGATTTGGGAAATAATCTACTATACAACCAAATAAAAATGCAGCCTCAGCAACATATAGGGTACCAGGAAATGTTCTTTGTCGCTCCTAAAATTAAGACTTGGTCTAGCAACTTGTGAAGCCCTGGATGCCACCTGTATGGTTTATCAGTGCCTTTACTTGTAACTGGGAGACAAAGAGGGAGGAGGAGGAAGAGGAGGAGAAAAGATATGGGAGAGTAGAAAAGGGTAGAGGTTGCAAAGAAAAGAAAAACAACCAGACATGTGTATGTTCAACCTTTAATACTCCTCTTTCACTGAACAGAGGCTAAGGTTTCAAGATAATTTCCTTTTTGAATCTTAAGAGTAGCATTTTGGAATTGTTGAGAACCTTGGAGGTGAATCTGTTTTTGTCCTTTTTGTAGGTTTAGAAAAAGTGCCACCATTATATAAAACATCAGGCCCATAACTGCTTTAATAATTAGAGCAGTACTAGACATTGACTTGGGAGGTACTGGTATTGAGTTTCCTACCACTTGAAAGAGGTCTTCTAATTTAGGCATTATGGTATTGTGGAAGGAGTGCTGGATTTGGAATCAGAATATGGGTTCACATCTTTGCTCTGCTACTTGTGTGACCATGGACCAGGCACTCAATCACCTTATCTGTAAAATGAGGGGGTGGTTTCAGTAGGTGATCTCCTAAGATCCCTTTTAGCTCTAAATCTATGAGTGTGAGAGACGTTGGAAAGAAGATAGTTGTTTAGTTACAGATTAGACTAAATAATTTCTGAAGTTCTGGCCTATTCTGCACTTTTATGACTATTATCTTTATTCTTTGTATTTATGACAGGACATGCCTTGTTCAGCATGTAACTCTATTCCCTGCCCCCTACCTCTAGGTAGCCTTTTGGGCTTAGTGTACTTGGGGAATTGTCACTTATTAATCCCATTTTGTTTTTCCCTCCAATTCTCTTTTATATTCACCCCTCTTAGGATAAAATATTTTCTCCTGGTTGTTGGATGTGGTTGGAGCTTCTCACTAATTTACTTCCCCAGTTTATTTTTAATTTGAACTGTATCATCTAAATGTCAGTTGGCACGCAGCAAACAAAGGAGGACAGCTGTGTGAGGTGTAATGGAAAATTAGTTCAGTAGGGATTTAATATGAGCCTACTATGTGCCAGCCACTTTACTAAGACTGGGGATAACTAGAAAAAACAAAACAGAAACAGTCCCTGCCTTCAGGGAGCTTACAATATAATGAGGAAAATTGGGCTTTTATGTGAGATTTGATGGAAGCCCAGAAGAGAATTCCAGGCATAAGGCTTATTGGGTCTGGAGCTGGAATATCTTGAGAAAAGGAAGCTGGAGTTATTGTCTCTCAGAGAATGTGAAGGGGGGAGTAAGGTGCAAGGAGACTAGCCAAACAGATTTCCATTTGATCCTGGAAGCAATAGCAAGCTATTGGAATTTGTTGAATAAAGGAATGATATAATCAGACTCGAACTATAAGATCAGCTTAACAAAATGAGTGGAGGGTGGATTGCATTGGGGAGAGGCTTGAGGTAGGAAGGCAAACTTGGAGGCAGGAGACCTGTCATAGATGTATTAAAAGCTGTGTAAATTTGAGCAAATCCCATTTTCTTTCTTGCTGGGCCTTAGGTTCCTTCCCTGTAAAATGTTTGGCTGAATGGTCTTTTAAGTATTTTCCATCTCTGAAGTGCCGTGTCTAGATTCAAAAAGAAAAAAAGTATTGTTTTGACTTACTAGCCATACTTTGGCATCCAAATGAAAGTGAAATTTCCTTCCCAGAATTTCAAGCCTTTTTAGATATTTATCAGGAACCCTATTACATGACACACTTTAATTCTTCGAAAAAAAAAAAAATAGGCAAGGAAAGAAGGACCCAATTCTCAAACTCAGAAGTCGACTGAGACAATATACCTCTTGTCCAGAAACTAAATGATTTGTTAAATAAGTCATGTAAACTATGTTCTTAGAAATGTTCAGTAGAATGGTAGAAACTTTTTTTTTGGTTACTTTGTATTTTCTCTATGCCTCAGTAACATCATCTGTGAAATGAGAAGTATGAAATACATGAATTAGACCAAAGCCTAGGATATCTTTCAGCTTTCCTGTTTTTGAAAGTTTCTATTTAGTTGTTAGCATTTTTCACACTCTTTTAGTTTGTGTCTATAGAATCTAGCTCTTATAGTCCATGGGATATGGTGGCCTTTGCAGGTTAATGTCATCCTTTTGTTTATTCTGGGGTCTATTTTGTAGTCTTTTTTCATTTTTCCTGCTGTCTTGAAGAATTGAAGTCTCTGGTCACTTTTAGTGGGCCTTTTTTGGTGGTTGCTGGCTACCTCCTAAACTACTTCTTACTGTTTTTACAAAGAGGACAGTAGAAATGATGAGAAGAAAAAAATTAATTTATGTTTTACTAATTGGTTCTTTGAAGAGGGATGTTGAAACTTCTGACAAAACTCCAACTTTATGAATACCAGTTTAATTCATTTATTCATACTATTATTAATTCTGCTTCCCATGGATAATTGAGAATTGACGATTTTCAGAGTGGTCTCTGTGCTCTCACAAATGGAGAGTTGTTCCTGTGATACATAGATGATGAGATTTGCCTTCTGTCATCCTACTTATTCAGGTCTAAGCCAGTGAAAATAAAGTGTGAGGAATGGAGAGTCAGAAAATGCAGGGAGAGTGGAATGTCAGGAATGGCATGTCAGAACTAGTTTGAGAATGGGACTGGTGCCTTTTGCTTTGCACTTTTTTGGTTTTTATTTTATTTGTTAGTCAGGACTTATCATTGCTCTGCCCTTTAAGATTGATCATTTCTGTTTGATTTCTTTCCATTGGTTTCTTTTCGTTTCTGGTACTCTTCTTTTGTTAGTCTTGTATATGTATTTCTGAATTGGCAGCAATTTTTATTTATTATAAAGAACATTTTGTCCGGATTCACTGAATTTAATTGTCTTGATTTTATCTGAAAACCACACTATCAGAGCAGCTAGGTGGTACAGTGAATAGAGTATCAGCCCTGAAGTTAGGAGGACTTGAGTTCAAATGTGATCTCAGACACTTAACACTTCTAGCTGTATGACCCTGGGCAAGTCACTTAACCCCAATTGCCTCAGCAAAAAAAAAAAAAAAAAAAGAAAAAGAAGAAAACTACAGTATTTACCTTTAAAACTATAATGTCTACTGGACTTTGTGCTTGCATGTAATTGAATCTTGTATTTAAAAATTTTTTTTTCCAAAAAATTCTTTCTAAAAGTATGGAATAAATATAATACCTTTTTAAAAAAATGGTGTTCTGAATTTTGAGTTGACTTCTTTATTCAGATTTCCTTGTGAATTTTCATGTGCAGCTTTTATGAGTCTTATGTCTAATGAATGGGGAAGGAAGAGTAAGAATTGAAAACTGACAAGTTGTACTGCTTCAAATAAAATTTTTAAAGATATTAAGTGGGAAAAATTACATAGTTTTTCTTGGTGTTGCACACTATTGGGAGCTTGCAGGCCTGGGCTTTTGCTGCCAATGATATCACTGTTTATAACTGTGGATAGCACTTGGGAGCTCTTAACCCACTAAGGTACATAGAGATTTCCCTTAGTGACTTGAGCCAGGTATTTAGAGTCTTAAGATTTGGGTTCTGTCCAGTTCTTAAGCCTTATCTGTTAGCTTTCTGTGACCTGAGAAATGTGCCCTAATTGAGGCTATGGGGCTCTGAGTCCAAAAAAAAAAAAAATTGCTAATAGAGATATTGGTTTATGAAGCAATTAGTTTCCTGTGTAGAAAGACATTTATAAGGCAGAAAACAGTTTATTTAAAGTTGTTTGTAATAATTTTTTTTTTCCTAATTAGGGCTCTACTTGTCAGTGAAGTTTGCTGGCATTCTTTTTTGTTTGTTTTAAATTAAACATTGTGTTGTATCTTGTTTATTGACTTTTTAAAAAATCATCATAACTATAGACATTGCCTTTTTTTAGTTTTGTTTTTTTTTGTTCATTTGTCTCATGCAATTTTCTGACTATTGCCACCAATTTTTCTTCAGTCATGTAACTTTGTTTATTCCCATAAAAGAACCAACCCACAGATTTTTGTGCTTAGCAGAGATCACTGAGTTACTTTAAAGGTGAATGCTATCTATATGTTATACAGCCAACAGTAGTCTAGGGATTTGAACGGTGAGAAGTCTGGTTAATTAATTGCATTGGCCTCAGAAAGCTGTAGCTGGAACTCTTCAAGTCCAATCTAGAAAGTTAATTCTGTATTCCAACCACAGAGTATGTCTAACCTAGGAAATTAATACTGTATACCTGCTTTATAGTAGTGGGTGTAACTTGTTGATTGATTAAATAGAATGTTTATTTTGAAATAATTTGGAAGAGTTTGATGTCTTGATTTGTATAACCTGCCTGTGGACTTTAAAAGCGATGATATTTTGAATTATTTGGATTCAAATAACTGTTAAAATGAAAATAGTTGTTAGAGGAGCATAGGTTATTATGGTAAGTCCTCCTGTATTTTATCATATTCCTTGATCATTTGGGATGTGAACATTTTTGTAGAAGTGCATCAATAATTAGCACTTGTGGTTTCCTACTGTAGAAATTGAAATAGGAGTTGCTCTTTCAATTCTGATTAGATGAGTAAAGGTAAACTTTTATAGATTGATTTGTCAGATAAACACTTTTTAAGAGTTAAATTTTTTAGTTTTAAATAAAATGATAGTTCTTAAGATAGATGTTTTCTTTATGGCTTTTGGAAACCAAAGCCTGGCAGAGGAAATTCTCATCTTCCCCCGCCCTCCCCCCCCCCCCGAGATTTTGTGGGTCCCTGTGGAAGTAGCTGTCAGGCTCTTGTGTTGTCACTAGCATGTTGTTTTGTTGCTGTTAATATTTCTTACTGTAATGGAATTTATTTGGTGACTGATCCCTTGTTTATATCTCCCAAGTTAATGAATGGTACAGTCCTTTAAGCTATTTGTTTTCTGTGCTATTTACTTAATCATTTTTATCTCTGCTAATACTTATCTTTTTTCCCCTTCAGTTCTTCAAGCTCACAAATTAAGTTGACTTCTTTAAAGTGACTTCAAAAATTAAGTATTTGGCAGTGCCTGGGTGCTATTTAATTAGGTAAAGTCAAGAAGAATCTGAGTTTCTAAAAGATGAGAGTTATAGGAGATACAAATTGTTTTTTTTTAATTTTTTTTATTAATACTTTTTATTTGCAAAACATATGTATGGGTAATTCCTAAACATTAGCCCTTACAAAGCTTTCTGTTACAAATTTTTCCCCCCTACACCCTACCTCTCCCCTAGATGGCAGGATATCCACTACATGATAATTATGTTAGAATACTTAAGAAATCGAATATATGTATAGTTATTGCCACATATCATTTTTTTTTGTGCAGGAGAAATCGTATCTACAAGAAAGAATAATCCGATAAAGGAAATACAATGCAAGCAAACCTCAATAGAGAACATGAAAATGTTATGTTGTCCACATTTCACATCCCTCTCTCTGGGTGTATATGGCTTTCTTCACCTAACAATTGGAACTGGTTTGAAGCATTTCATTGTTGAAGAGAGCCATGTCCATCAGAATTGATCGTCATATAATATTGTTGTTGCCGTATATAATGATCTCCTGGTTCTGCTCATTTCACTCAGCATTAGTTCATGCAAGTCTCTCCAGGCCTCTCTGAAATCGTCCTGCTGGTCGTTTCTTTTTTTTTTTTTTTTTTTAATTTTTATTTTATTTGCATAACATATGTGTGGGTAATTCTTCAACAATAACCCTTACATAGCTTTCCGTTACAAATTTTTCCCCCAACTCCCCACCCCTCCCCTAGATGGCAGGATATCCACTACATGTTAATTATGTTAAAATATTGGCAAATCGAATATATGTATACATATTTCCAAACTTATCATTGGTGTGCAAGAAAAATCTTATCTACACAAACGATATATCAGATAAAGGAAACACAATGTAAGCAAACATCAATCAAGGAGTATGAGAATGTTATGTTGTGGTCCACATTTCGTATCCCTCTCTCTGGGTGTATATGGCTTACTTCAGTGAACAATTGGAGGTGGTTTGAAACATTTCATTGTTTGAAGAGAGTCATGTCCATTAGAACTGATCCTCATATAGTATTGTTGTTGCCGTGAATAATGATCTCTTGGTTCTGCTCACTTCACTGAGCATTAGTTCATGCAAGTCTCTCCAGGCCTCTCTGAAATCGTCCTGCTGGTCGTTTCTTACAGAGCAATAATATTCCATAACATTCATATACCATAATTTATTCAGCTACTCTCCAATTGATGGGCATCCATTCAGTTTCCAGTTTCTAGCCACTACAAAAAGAGCTGCCACAAACATTCTTGCACATGTGGGGCCCTTTCCCTCCTTTAAGATCTCTTTGGGATATAGGCCCAATAGAAACACTGCTGGGTCAAAGGGTATGCATAGTTTGATAACTTTTTGAGCATAGCTCCAAGTTGGTTGAGACTATTTTTTAAGGATTGATATGTCATATTGATTGTCATCTAAGTTTCATTGTAGCTTTGATCCCAAATTCCTTTTTGAGTATAATTTTGTCTCCAGTGAAATTGTCTTGTATTTCATCTGATAGAAATCTTCTGGTTGTGTCTGGAAGTCTGAACTTGAACAAAACACTAAATACTTGAATCCAAATAAGCCCAAAGGCTTTTCAGTTATTAAAGACCACAAGAACTATGGATGTCTGTAAATATTGCCAGTAATTTTATGTATGAAAGCTTCTTACGTGGGACTACTTATGATTTCTCGGTAGTACCAGTAATACTCTTTTTGATGTTCGGGGGTGGGGGGGGAGCCTTTGTAATTCTTTTTTGACAGGTTGATTTTTAATAGGCTGTTATGGTAGGATAACATAGGAGAAGTATTGAACATAGTTGATTAAATAGCTCTGTTCTTCAGTGTCCTAAAAGTCTGATTGTAGGGAAGTGGGAAGTAGCATAGTGGATTGAACTTGGAATTCAAATACCTGTGTTTTTAGCCTTAGCTTTGTCATAAAATTGCGTGATAAAATTGTGTGATCTTAGGGAAGTTATCTCCTTCTCCCTTTCCCTTGCCCCACATATGCTAGTTTTCTATTTTTTTTTGCTTTTTGCTGAGGCACTTGGGGGTTAAGTGATTTGCCCAGGGTCACACAGCTAGGGAATGTTAAGTGTCTGATACCAGATTTGAACTCAGGTCCTCCTGACTTCAGGGTTGGTGCTCTGTGCACTGTGCCACCTAGCTGCCCCTTAGTTTTCTATTTTAAAAAGAATCCAACTAGACTATTCTGAGGTCTTGTCACACTCGAAAAATCTAATAATCTATGAGTTTAAACAAATGTTTTTTGCAGAGCTTCTAAGTATGAGGTTTTATTGGTGGAAACAGGAGAGTTTGTAGATAATTGATTTAAAATTAATTTGTAAATAAGTGGTACTTAGCTCTCTCTGTGTGTGTATACACACATGACTGTACAAGACTAGTACCAAGTGATGCAATTTTTTGGTCTTAGCAACTCATGAAGACTATTTCCAATGAAAGAGCTGGAGGGAAGGGAGTATGACTTGTGTTGGTAGAGAGAATAAAAATACTGGTGAAATTAGTGATCTTTTGCAAGTATGTTTGTATAACTTTTGATCAGATCTTTGATTTCATTGTCATAAGAAACTTCAGGAGAGCTTTATCTAGCAGTTCACATCACCATCTCCTTCATAATTCATGTTAGTAGAACCTTGACTGCAGTACTGAGGGGTTCCTGGACTTGAAACTAAGGGTTCCTGATTCTAAGCCCTGTTTTTGTTACTCCTTCACATATATAGCCTTTTAGATGTGCATAATAATGCTGGTAAAATCTCCCATGTTTCCCTTTGCCCCCCAATTGCCAGCCAGTATAATGACCTCCGCAGGCTTGTGATCTTGGAATGCAGCCATCATGATAGAGATTGGAGGACATTTGGTCCTTTTTAAAAAACATTTTTTCCATTACAAAAAACATGGTATTATCTGTTTGGTGGCTCTGTGACTATAATTATGCAGACTAGGCCAGGAAACTTGAGCTGGGGCAGGAATAAATGAGAGTAAATATTTAGCTTCAGTTATGATCTTTTGAGCTTATTGGAGACAAATCCAAATTCATCACATTAATTAAGTAGTAATAGTAGCCAGCATTTTTATAGTGTTTCAGAGTTGGTAAAGCACTTTACATATATTTTCTCATTTGCTCCTCACAACAATCCTATGACTTGCCTAGATTTGGTCAACAGCTATTGGGTATCTGTGTTAAGAATCAACCTAAATCTTCCTGACTTCAAGTTAGGTGCTTTATACTAAACTGCATCTATCTACTATGTGTAACCTACTGAATTAAGAATAGAGGGATGAAAATAACTCCATCACTTTTCTAGTGAAGCTTGCTTTCATATTGGCAGTTGGGGTGGAGATGGATTTAATTTATGGTGTTTATATTTTTTGTTTTCTCCCTCTGGTACACTTTGGACCCTTCCTGTTTTTTCCACTAAAGAAGAAGAATATCAATATTATCAATAATATTAATAATTGACATTTCTAGACTGTTATAAAGTCTATAGAGGGTTTTATAATACATTCTTTTATGTGATTCCCACAATTGTTAGGTAGATGTGGATAGGTAAAAATCTATTTTGTAAATGTGGAAAGGAAGGCTTAGGAGGTGACTTGTCCATAATACAAAACAGAGAGTAAATATCAGAGGCAAGGTTTAGCCAGGGTCTTTCCTGACTCCAAATTCAGCATTCATTCTACTAAGCCAGTTGCTTCATATGCTCAAATATTGAGAGTTGAAGAGAGTTTATATTAGTTAAAGAGATTCAATGGATAAAATGCTGGAGCTTGAGTCAGAAGGCTTGAGTTCAAATGCAGCCTTAGATACTTATTAGCTCTGAAACTGGGCAAATTACTTATCTGCTTCTTGCCTCAATTTTCTTATTTGTAAAATGGGGATAATGATAGCTCTTCAGATTATTATGAGGACCAATCGAGATAATAATTTTAGAGTGCTTAACACAGTGCCTGGCAGCATAGTAAGAGCTATATAATTATTAGTTTTGATTTTTTAAAATTAGTTGAAGGGGAACCACAGAGATCTTTAGAACAAATTCCTTTATTTAACTGAATCCCAGAAAGGTGAATTGTCCAAAGTCAAACAGATAGCAAGTAATATAGATCTAAGGCTCAATTCTAGGTTCTTATTCCCAGATCATAGATATAGATAGATTGTTTAGGCAGTTAAAAATGTTTAGAAGTCAGTTGGTTATTTGGGATTGTAGCTCAGGAAAGAGACTAGGGTTCAACAAGCATTAAGACTAAAAAGGTAGAAAGAAATGGGGTTTTTAAGAGTTTAAATGCCAAACACAGACATCTTGAAGGCACTAGGGAGCCACTGCAGTTTACTGCATGAGAAGGTGACATGGTCATATCCTCAATTTAGGAATATCACTTTGACAACTGAATGGAAGGTGGTTTGGAGTGATGGAAAAATTGAAGTAAAGAAGCCAACCAAGAGATCACTGCAACAATACTGGTGAAAGATTGTAAGGGCCCAACTCTGGTGGTGGATGTATGAATAGAGAGAGAACAGCTATTGGGTATCCGTGTTAAGAATCAACCTAAGTCTTCCTGACTTCCCTGTTCTCTCCCCTGATGAATTATTTCTTTACTATATCCCTTTCTAAGTTCATGGAAGAGGTTAATTCTAGGTTGGAGTGACCTCTTATAAATAATTGTCTTGGGGGCTTTTGTGGAACTCTGCTGTTTCAAGTTTGCTAGCTTCCAGAATTTCAACCGTATTTGTGTGACCCATGCTGCAATTGGGGGATGGGGTGGGAGAGTGCAGAATGAAATATCTTTTAAAGAAACTTGTAGGGGGGCAGCTAGGTGGTGCAATGGATAGAGCACCAGCCCTGAAGCCAGGAAGACCTGAGTTCAAATCTGGTCTCAGACACTTAATACTTATTAGCTGTGTGACCCTGGGCAAGTCACTTAACCTCAATTGCCTCAGCAAAAAAGCCAAAAAAAAAAAAAAAAAGAAGAAAAGAAACAAACTTGTAGGGAAAGGATGTGTTCCTTTCTAGGCTTTAGCAACAGTAGTCCTTTGACTCTCTGGGTGATACACTCAGGTATTTATTTATAAACATAGGGGATTATAAGGTGACTTGTTTTTTTTTTTTTTCTTTCTCTGTTTTGGAGCTGCTTTCCAAAGAACTTCCCTATTCTAATCTGCTTCCTTCTCCCCACCTCTTTCCTTTAGTATAAACAAAAATTCGGACAAATAATGAAATTACTCTTTCATTATTTGTACAAATCCAGAATTCCAGAGTTCCTTGTTTCTTTTTTAATGTAAAGCTAGCTGATCTGAATTCCCAGATTTGATCTGAAATTTGTATTGGTCCAACATCAATGGCTTATTGTTACAGTACATTGTTGATTTCTAACAGTGACTGGTAACATAACAGTCCAGTAGAAATATTATCTCCAACTTTTTTTCATTCCTTGTCTTGTTCATGTATGGTCTTTAAATAAAGAGCACCAAGTTATCTGGTCTTTATACAGAGCCATTCTCATTTGCTAATTCATTATATAAATTAAAATATTCAAGCAAAGAAGTTTGAAATGTAACTTGGGTCTTACTGGATCTATTTCATGGTTATCCTTCAAATAGCCAGTATTAAATATTTCAAGTAACCCATCAGAACAGAGTAATGCAAAGATCACAAAGTAGTAGTGTTGCAGGTGTTTGTCACTTCTCCCTCTCTCTCCTTTTGCATTTGTATTCAACATACTCCATTTTTACTTGTTTCTCAATCACTTTTTCCAGTTCATCATCCATATAGCTGCTAAAATAATCTTTTTACCATCAATCAGTTGAGCATTTTTTAAATGCTTAATACATGCCAAGTGTATTAAGTGCTAGAGATAAGAAGAAAGGCAAGAACAATCTGCCTCATTAAGTCAGACAGCATGTAGCTAGTTCTCCTATCATGCTTGTTTTGATTATAGAACAATTTGAGCAAGCAAACCAAATTTCTTGTTTGTGTGATTTCCTCCTGAGAACTCAGAAAACTGCACTCAGCTGAATCAAGCCTCATAGGAATACTTCTTAAGCATCTATCAGTTACCTTGGTTCACTATGTGTATTATTGTACAAGATTGTATAACACTACTTTGAAATAAGTACAAGTTACAATCTTTCTGTTGCCCACTTCCACAAGTAAACTTTGACTTTTTGGAGATGTAGAATAACATATGCTGTATGTTTTTAGGAATTGTAGGAGCTATGAGTGGGAGGGCTGGTCTCTACCATTGTGTGTCTTTCCCTCCTCTCCCCCAGCTTTCTCCTTCCTTCTCCCAAACCCTTCCCCTAAGTCTGGGACTTTGCCAACATGGGAGCCAGAACACAAGTCAAGTAGCAGCCTTTCTTGGAGTGACTATTTATTGCAATATTTTAAAATTTCTGAACCATTTATTAATTTATTATTATTAATTAATCATTATTGCTTATTAAAACTGTGCTGTCATTTTTATTGGGTTCCTATCTTTTTTTTTTAATGTATCACTGATAAAATTTTGAATGTTGTGCCCCTAATCTCATATTCCCTAATTGTCCTGTGATTTCTGTTGTACAGTTTTGCATAGTGTAATAGTTTTTAGGGAGGAATGTGTTCATTACAGCAGAACTGATTGTAGATTCAAGAAGGTAACTTTAGAGAAGGCTCTAGCAGCTAGGAGAAAATGGGAAAATTTTCTTTCAGAAGGTGGGGTCTGGGCTGAGGCTTGTAGGAAGCCAAGGATTCTAATGGGTGGAGATGAGAACATGTGACATGGTGAAAATGCAAGGATGTAAGAGATGGAGTGTTGAGTCATTCCTTTGATTAGTGTTTATCAGTGGTTCTGTGTTACCTCTTGGATAAAATAGGAGTTTTTCAATTTAGCATTCAAAACCCTTCCTAAGTATCTTTCCAGGTTGTACATTAGTTTCCTTGCTATACTCCATGTTATAATTAAATTGGTCTGTTGTTCTCTGAATTTGGTATTCCATCGACCACCTTTGTATGTTTTCATTTCTGTGCTTCCTTCTCCATTAAAGCCTGAAATAAGTTTTCACCTTTCTTAGAATCCTTAGACGATCCCTTAAGCTTCTTTAAGGTTTAGCTCAGGTGCTATCTATGGGAAACCTTTTCTGTGTCCCTTGAGTTGTTAATGTTCTCTCCTTCCTTATATGAACTGTTATCTACTTATCTCTGCCAACATTGTGTTTTCTAGTAGTAGAATGTAAGCTCTTTGATGGCAAAAACCATTTAGTTTTTGTTGCCTCTGATGAAGACTTCCACCTTAACTTTCATGGAGTGTGTTTTTGTTGTACAATCATTAATTTGTATCAGACTCTTTATGACCCTGTAGACTATACCATGGGTTTTTTTTTTGGGCTAATGCAAACAGGATTAAGTGACTTGCCCAGAGTCACACAGCTAGTAAATGTCTGAAGCTGGATATGAACTTTGGTTTTCCTGCTTCTGGTCCCACTGTTCTATCCACTGAGCCACCTTGCTGCTACTGAATAGTCCTTAATAAATGCCTTTTGTATTAAATGCCTATTTCTAAAAAAGAGAAGCTAAGCCAGCTGTTATTAAACTGAAATATGTTTCTTATCAATAAAATGTTCTCATTAAGAGCATTCTGTTAAAATACCTTGCACCTAGTAAATCTTCAGTAGTTGTTGAATTATTGAATTGAACAAATTCATTTGAATATTCATGTTATGCAGTATGAGCCTACCTGTACAAGGATTAATAAGGAGGTAAGGGCAGATGATGAGTGCTCCTATGGCTAAAATCTTAGACGTATTTTAGTGGGTATAAACTGGTGAGAGGAGAGAGAGAGGTTGCTGTTTAGCAGTAAGATAAAAGGATTGTAGTATTGTAGATTTGAATGGGACCTTGGAGACCTCTAGTCCAAATCATTTATTTCAGAGAAGAGGAAACTGAGGCCTAAGGAGACTTGTTCAAGATAACACAGGTAATAGCAGAAGCAGGATTAAAAGGTAGATCCTTTGACTCCAAATTCAAAGGCACAAAGTGAGGCATGTATATGTCTTGGTGCTAGAACCTGGATCTCCTGATCTTGTGTTTTTTCTGAGAAGCCAATTTTAGGCTTAAATCTTCAAAAGAAAAAAAATTTTTTTTACATTTGTTTTTAAGATTTTTGAGTTCTAAATCTCTCCCTTATCCCCACACACAATTAAGAAACCACATGTGAAGTTATGTAAAACATTTCCATAAAATTCAAGTTGTGAAAGAAAACAGATTTCCCACCCTAATGAAAATAAAAGCTCTCAAGAAAAATTAAATTAAAAATAGAGAGATAAGTAAATTATGCTTCAATCTATATACAAACTCAATCACTTCCTTCTCTGAGTGTGGATAGGATTTTTTTATAAGTCCTTCAGAATAGGTGTGTATGATTGTACTACTGAGAATAAGTCATTTACAGATGGTTATCCCAGAACATTGCTATTACTTTGTATACAGTATATTTGACTTTGTTCATGGAGGACTTTCCAAGATTTTTTTTTTCCTGAGAGTATCTTGCTCATCATTTTCCAGAGAACAATAATATTCCATCAAAGAAACTAGCTTCAAAAATTCTTTTATAATACTTTTGCTGATTTTCCCCCCTCATTCTCTCCTTTCACCTTGTCCCTCCTCAAGTGTTTTGCTACTGACCACTCTTTCCCCCAGTATGGCTTCTCTTTTATCGGCCCCCCCCCTTCCCATATCCCATTCCTCTCTTATTTTTCTGAGGGATAAGATACATTTCTACACCTATTGATATGTATGTTATTTCTTATTTGCGCCAATTCTAATGAGAGTAAGGTTCACTCACTCATCCTTTCCTCCTCTTCTTTCTTCCTCCTCCACTGTAAAAACTTTTTCTTGACCCTTTTATGGCAGATAATTTGCAGCAGCATTCCACTTCTCCCTTTCCCTTTCTCCCAATACAGTCCTCTCACCCCTTAATTTCATCCTCTTTTAAAAAAAGATATTATCCCTTCATATTCAACTCACACCCCTGCTCTTTGTTTATATATACTCCTAACTGCCCTAATAATGAGAACGTTCTAACAAGTTACAGTATCATCTTCCATGTAGGAATGTAAGCAGATTAAACCCCCTTATCATTTTCCCTGACTACCCCTTTATGCTTCTCCAGAGTTCAGGCTTCAATCTTACATGAAAAAATTTATAAGCATCTACTCTCACTTCCCTTCTCCTCCCCCAAAAGGGGGACAAATCCCTACAACAAATACACGTAGTGAAGTAAAACAAATTTCACATTGACACTGGCCAAAAATGTGTGTCTCACTTCATGTTGCTGGCCTGATCAGCTACCAAGGAATTTGTATTGCTGGCTTGGACCAGGCCTGAGTCCTAGATCAACGGGCTATCCCTACACTGCTGGTGTGGCTCTGACTTCAGAGTCCAAGTTCTCAATCCCTTTGGGAAACCTCTCAATTCAACCCTGGGCCAGGGATTGAGTCAGAGATCAGCCCTGGGTATTCATGTGCTGAAGGCCTATCTCAGGGCTCATTTCCATGTAGGTCAAATTAGTGATCTGGACTGGGAACAAGTATTCTCTCTTTTTGATTTCCCAATCAGTACTTGGTTAAGCATTCTTAGATGATTTTTATTGTTGGAGGGAGCTGGGAGTACTTTCTCCTATTCTGCCATCTTGACTGATCTTTCCTCTCCAGGGTTTTGAATAAATTCTATGTGAACTGGAGTCTAGACTCTTTGGGGAAAGATCTTAAAAGCCTGCCTAAGCTGGGGGGGGGGGAAGGAAAAATTTTGATGAAACTGTGATAGTTGTGGTTATTATACCATGAGGTATTTGGCAAGGGCTTGTTCCTCAGTAGTCATTGCCCATGCTGGAAGAGTATCATTTATACCTACACGAATCACCAAAAGTGGGTAATAGTTTATCTGTCATGACACATTTTGCAGATTCCCTGTTATGACTTTATTTTGGATGTGTGTCCCAGGAAAATGTTGGACACAATTACTTTTAATAGATGAATCATTGCTTCAGTACTCCATAACAGGGAATCACTATTTACCACTACTTCACCTCTTCTTTCTTTGATCCTTGTTGGTTGAATGATTTTACATGTTATCTGTCACCTGTGGATGAATCCACAACATTGTTCCCTAGAGGATACCATCTATTTCTTCCTTGGAGATTTCAGTCTCTCCTCCTTGGGGAGAACCTAATTTTTATAAAAGGCAAGAGTATGTAAGTTATTGAGTTTAACTTTGGTTCCTGACAAAATTTTTAGGACTCATTAAAGGGGTAACATCATTCACAAGCATAATTATGGCAATCTAATTTCTTTTTTTTTTTTCCCCTTTTTCTTAAAGTTAGGAAGTATTAAGTGTCTAAGGCCAAATTTGAACTCAGGTCTTCCTGACTTTAGGGCTGGTGCTCTATCCACTCACTTTGCCACCCAGATGCCCCAGCAATCGTAACTTCTTAAAAAAAAATTTTTTTATATTAAATCCAGCAGGGAAAAAAGCTAAACACAACACCTCCAAGTGCCCAAGTGCAGCTCAAACATATTAAAATGTAATTGGGAAAATATTTAATAATGTAAATTCAGGAAGCTTTTGGGAAAAAAAAAAATCTCTCATTCGCCAGAGAAGAGATGAGCAAACAAATGTACTTCCTCGTTGGGCCTATAGGAGAGTCATAATATAAATTGGGTTTGATTAATCTGCTTTTTTTTTTTTTTGTTAAGAGAAGAGGATCAATGGGTTGTGTTGGGAGTGGGGGATGGTTAAACTTGAAAATGAGATGGGAAAACAAGTGATAATAAAACATTAAAAAAATTTTCTTGCTGTCATTTATGAATAAGATGTAGAAATATAGGCTAAATCAGTGGTGAGAAATTAAAATAGAAACAGAAAATCACACATTAATATTCTGGTTTTGTTTATATTGTGAAATATTTCTCAATTACCTTTTAATTTGTTGAATCTGTACTTGTGTACTTGGGAGTATTGTGGGCAGCTGTGCATTTTTGACACCTCTAGCCTGAATGATCATAGAAATATTGATTTTGGAGTTAGAAGGCATCTCTGTAATCTTCTAATCCATTACATAATAGAGGGGGGGGAAAAACCCTACAACATAACCCAACAAGTGGTCATCCAGCCTTTGATTTGAACAGTTACTGAGGCTATCAAGTACATTATCCTAGGAAGCTATGCTTCTCTTAATTCTAACCCAAATCTTATTAGTTTTTTAGACTGCCATATATCACTTTTTTGTGTTGATGAAAAACCAAAACTCCTTGATCTTTTTTTTTCTTTTAGCCATTTTAATTTTCAAAGTAAAAGTCTTCATATTCCTCTGGTTTGATGCTTAAAAAAAATCTATGATTGCACCCCCTCTCCCTCATTTATATAATATTTTATGGGTTTGTATATGTAAGACTGTTAAATTTCCATAGCTTTGAAGTTTGAGTGTTCTTTAAAAATTTTTTATTACCTTTTGTTTTTATATAATCTACATTTCCTCACTGTATTTCTTCCTTCCTCCAGCTTTCTTTAAAATAAAATAAAACATTTAGAAAAAATGTTTAGCAAAAGCATTGTATCTGACAAACTTGGTGTTCTATACTCATTTTTCCCTACTTCAGCAAAGAACGAAGGAAAAGTATGTTTTTTATCTCTTTGGGTCATTATAATGACTAAAGCTATAATGCTTGATCATTATCATTATTATATTATTATAATATCAGCATTTAACTTCAGTTTTGTTATTGTTCTTCTATTTAAATTGTTGTATTCATTTTGTATATAATTTTCTTGGTTCTCCTTACCTTTATATCAGTTCTTATAAATCATTCTATAGTCTCTATAATCACATTCATCATTTGTTAACAGCATAGTAATATTTCATTACGTTCTTGCACCAAAATTTGTTTAACCATTTTCCAGTCTGTGGGTATCTATTTTGTTTCCAGGTCATTGCAACTAGGAAAGGTGTGCTATAAATACTTTACTATATATGAGGCCTTTCTTTTTGTTATTGATCTCCTTGGGGCATATATACGTATTGGTGAAAATCTGGGGTCAAAGTGTATGAGTCTCTTTCTTTGCATAATTCCAAATTGCATTTCAGAATGATTGGATCAGTTCACAATTCCACCAGGTCATAATTCCATGCATTGGTGTGCCTCTCTTTCCACAAGCCTTCCAAAACATTGACAGTTCTATTTTGTTTTTCATCTTTCAATTTGCCCACAGATTTTTTGTAAACTATTGTCTAATTGTATCTGGCAGGAAAATCAAAAGATTATAGATTTAAAACTGGAATGAACCAGAGAGGTCATGGAAGAAACTGGCTTTTCAAAGAAACAAACCTAGAAGGGTGAAATCAGTTGCCTATGTTAACATGACAGAGTCAGGTTCCCTAGAGCTCTTTTATCCCATGCTCTATCCCCCATTCCATACTTGTGAAGTCAATTTTTAAAACTCAGATGTTAGACTTTTATTTCTACTACATTTCATCTTCATTTGATTTAGTTTGATGTTTGTCAGGATCTTTTGGATCCAACTATCAAGTATACTTACTCTTCTTTCTGACAACAACAGGTTTATCTATCAACATCATGGTATTACAGTAGGTGAATTTGGAACTAGTTGACAGTGATAATATATCCAAAGAGGATCAGTGTCATTGTAAAAGGCAGTGTTTCTAGTGGACTGCTCTAGTCTCCTGTTCTTGGCCTTGTGACACTTAATATTTTTAATGCTATCTTGGATTAAGACATAGATAAACATTTAGCAAATATGCTAAAGACAGTGAATTTCTTTTTTTTTTTTTTTATTAAAGCTTTTTATTTGTATAACATATGTATAGGTAGTTCCCCAGCATTGATCTTTACAAAGCTTTCCATTACAAATTTTACCCCCGGTCCCCTCCCCTCCCCTAAATGGCAGGAAGTCCATGACATGTTAATAATGTTGAATTACTTGACAAATTATGCAAGAAAAATCCTATCTACAAGAAAAAAAAGAAAATCAGAGAAAGGCAACACAATGCAAGCAAATATCAATAGAGATCATGAATATGTTATGTTGTGGTCCATATTTCATATCCCTCTCTCTGGGTGTATATGGTTTTCTTCAGTGAACAACTGGAACTGGTTTGAGACAATTCTTTGTTGCAGAGAGCCATGTCCATCACAATTGATCATCATGTAATACTGTTGTTGCTGTGTATGATGATCTCCTGGTTCTGCTCGTTTCACTCAGCATCAGTTCATGCAAGTCTCTCCAGGCCTCTCTGAAATCGTCCTGCTGGTCATTTCTTACAGAACAATAATATTCCATAACATTCATATACCATAATTTATTCAGCCACTCTCCAATTGATGGGCATCCCTTCAGTTTCCAGTTTCTAGCCACTACAAAAAGGGCTGCCACAAACATTCTTGCACATGTGGGTCCCTTTCCCTCCTCTAAGATCTCTTTGGGATATAGGCCCAGTAGAAACACTGCTGGGTCAAAGGGTATGCACAGTTTGATAACTTTTTGAGCATAGCTCCAAACTGCTCTCCAGAATGGTTGGATCCGTTCACGGCTCCACCAACAATGTATTAGTTAAAGACAGTGAATTTCAAAGGGATAGCTAGTATACTAGATGACATCAGAACCCAAAAGATGATTAGAATATTGGAATCAGTTCAAGGAGTTGAAATTTAATAAGAATAAATGTAGAATCTTATATTTCAGTTTTTAAACAAATTTTCAATTTGTGTGGAAAAGATATTGAGATTTTAGTATACTAAAAACTCAATATAATTTTCAGTGTAACATGGTAGCTCGGAATAGTTAATTGGATCTTTTATTGCGATAATAGAAAATCTTAGGATCCAAAAATGAGGAAGGTTGAATAGTCCTTTTTTATTTTACTCTCATTGAACCATATCTCTAGCATGTTTAGTTCTAGGTAAAACATTTTAGAAATGGTCCATTCACTAGCTGGAGTGTGAATAGTGAAGTTGATGAAATTAGAAATCATTACAAAAATTGGTTGAAGGAATGGGAGATGTTCATTTTGAAGAAGAGGAGACTTTGGGAATAGGATAAATGTCTTTAAGAATTTTAAGGACTATCACCTGTAAGTGAGAACATGATATGATGGATACTGGATTTTGATCCAAGAGTATTGGGTTCAAATTACCTGGTAGTACTTATTATTTGTATATCCTCAGATGAGTTGTTCTCCCTGGACCTCTATTTCCTCATCTGTAAAATAAGGGACAGATTGAACTAGTTAACCTCCAAGGTTTCTTCTAACTTATGTATGAGCTCCTTGAATACTTGAGAGGCTATGGAGGTCATCTTTGTCAGCTCTGTTACCTGATACTTTTGTCAGAAGATTGCCCTTCTGTTCCTTCCCTCATCTTTTTAAAAAAGCACGTTCTTTTCATTTACTCATTTGGCTGTTGTTAAGAGCTGGGCTTTTATTAAGAACCTTATACTGTGTGGGCAGTGTGGGCACTGGGGATACGAAGATGAAAATAAAACAGGTCTGTCACAGGGGCTTACATTATACTAGGAAACAACATGAATGCAGATAAATAACCACATGTTTATTTTACTGATACTGGGTAAAGCTGGTGCTTATTGGCACCTCTATTGCCCATAAGTATTACTGGGTCACAATTTGAGGGTGGAGAGTAGCAGTTGTGCTCTGTTACAAAGAGCAGGGCCAAAAGGAGCACTAGGTCTTGTAACTAAAAGGGACCAGAGGCCCTTCCTGAGTAAAGACATAAACTCAGAAGAAAACAGATAAAACCACAGCGTCAAAGAAAAGTACTAATTAGACTAAATCCCAACCAGAATTCCTGGACGAGTTCAAAGAAAGTGAAGAATGATAGAAAAAAAATTGGCAAATGAGATGAAAGTGATGCAAGAAAATTAGCAACTTGGTAAAAAAGGCACAAAAATTTACTGAAGAAAATAACACCTTCAAAACCAATTGGCCTAATTATAAAAGACACGCAAAAATTCATTCAAGAAAAGAACTCCTTAAAAAGCAGAATTGACAAAATGGAAATTAAAACATAAAAGCTCACTGAAGAAAATTATTCCTTAAAATTTAGAATTGGGCAATAGAAGTTAATGACTGAGATTATCAAGAAACAATAAAGTGAAGTCAAAACAATTAGAAAAAGGGGGCAGCTAGGTGGCGCAGTGGATAGAGCACCAGCCCTGAAGTCAGGAGGACCTGAGTTCAAATCTGGTCTCAGACATGTAACAGCTGTGTGACCCTGGGCAAGTCACTTAACCCCAATTGCCTCAGTAAAAAAGCAAAAAAAAAAAAAAAAAACACGAAAAAAAAAAAAGGAGGGAAATGTAAAATATCTCATTGGAAAAACAACTGACTTGGAGAAGAGATTGAGGAGAGATAAAATTTAAGAAATAAATAAATTACCAGAAAGCTGTGATTTAAAAAAAAAAAAAAGCTTAAAATCATTTCAATAAATTATAAAGAAAAACTATTCTGATTTCTTAGAGCCAGAGGGTAAAATAGAAATGGAAAGAATCAATCACCTCCTGAAAGAGATTCCCAAATGAAAACCCAAATTTCAGAGCTTCTAGGGCAAGGAGAAAACATTGCAAGTAGCCAGAAAGAAATAATTCAAATTTTATAGTCAGGCTCTCACAAGATTTAGAGGCTTCCATGTTAAAAGAACAAAGGACCTGAAATATGATATTCTAGAAGACACATGAGCTAGGTTTAGAACTAAGAATAACTTATCTCAGTAAAACTGAGTATAATCCTTCAAAAGAAAAAAAAAAAGGATACGTAATGAAATAGAGGAGTTTTGAGCATTCCTGATGAGAAGTCTAGAGCTGAATAGTAAATTTGACAAAAATAAGACTAGAAAAGCTTAATTAGGTAGACATGATACATAGAACTCCTGAGAAGTTTATTCATTATCTTTATTAGGCAGATAAAAGTTTATATAGACTCATGTGTGAGTTAATTATATTTCAATAATCTACATAAAATAAAATAAAGGGATGTATTGGGAGAGGGTAGGATGAGAAGTATATTCTCATATAAAAGAGGTGGACAAGGAAGAGCTTTTACAGTGGAAAGGAAAATGGTGGGGAAAGGTGGCCAGTGATGCTTAAATCTCTCATCAAAATTGGTTTAAGGAAGGAAGATTATGCATACTCAGTTGTGTATAGAGAGGCAACTTATCTAGTAAGGAAATATGAGGAAAGAAGGGAAAAGTGTGTTCAGGGGGGAGAATGACAAAGGGGAAGATGGAATAAAGGATTGGTGGTTAAAAAAATACTTTTTTTTCCTTTTTAAGCTTTTCTTTTTCTTTTTTTAAATTTTATTTGCATAACATATGTGTGGGTAGTTCTTCAACATTAACCCTTACATAGCTTTCTGTTACAAATTTTTCCCCCCAACTCCCCACCCCTCCCCTAGAATGCAGGATATCCACTACATGTTAATTATGTTAAAATATTGGCAAATCGAATATATGTATACATATTTCCAAACTTATCATTGTTGTGCAAGAAAAATCATATCTACACAAAAGACATATCAGATAAAGGAAACACAATGTAAGCAAACATCAATCAAGAGTATGAGAATGTTATGTTGTGGCCCACATTTCACATCCCTCTCTCTGGGTGTATATGGCTATCGTCAGTGAACAATTGGAAGTGGTTTGAAACATTTCATTGTTGAAGGGAGCCATGTCCATCAGAATTGATCGTCATATAATATTGTTGTTGCCGTATATAATGATCTCCAGGCCTCTCTGAAATCGTCCTGCTAGTCATTTCTTACAGAACAATAATATTCCATAATATTCATATACCATAATTTATTCAGCCATTCTCCAATTGAAGGACATCTATTAAGTTTCCAGTTTCTCGCCACTACAAAAAGGGCTGCCACAAACATTCTTGCACATGTGGGTCCCTTTCCTTCCTTTATGATTTCTTTGGGATATAGGCCCAATAGAAATGCTGCTGGGTCAAAGGGTATGCACAGTTTGATAACTAACAAATAGACTTTTTTATGCAGGGACAGAGATGAGGAGAGAGAGATAAGAAAATGAGATAATATTGGATTACTTCCTGTAGGGGAGGGGGGAGTTGAGGAAGAAGAGAAAATTTTGGAACACAAGCTTTTGCAGGGGTGAATGTTGAAAATTATCTTTGCATGTATTTTGAAAAATAAGAAGCTGTAATAAATTTTAAAAAAAGAGAAAAAGAAAATGGGATGGAGGGAAATATACAGTAAATAATTGTGACCATGAATGGGACAATAAATCTGCATCCATAAAATGTAAGCAGAAAGGAGAATGAATTTAAGATCAGAATCCAACAATGTGCTGTTTACAAGAGACATATTTGAAACAGAAAGATACACACAGTTAAAATAAAAGGCTGGAGTAGAATCTAATATGCTTCAGCTGAAGTAGAAAATGTTGGGGTAGCAATCATAATCTCTGACAAAGCAAAAGTATACCTCATTAAAAACTACATTATGCTAAAAGGTACAGGCAATGAAGTAATATTAAAAAAAATTATAGCAAATTTCTTTGATGAAGGCCTTATTTCTCTAACATATACTTACTGTAGAACTGAGTTAGATTTATAAAAATAAGAGCCATTCCCCAATTAATAAATGGACAAAGGAAATGAAGTTTTCAGAAGAAATCAAAACTATTTGTAAGCATATGAAAAAATGCTCTTAATTCTGATTAGAGAAATGCAAATTAAAACAACTCTAAGGTATTTCACATCTCACATCTATCAGAAATGACAAATGCTGAGAGGGATGAAGGAAAGTAAGTACGCTAATAAATCATTGGAAGAGTTATAAAGTGGTCCAACCATTCTGGAAAACAATTTGGAACTATTCCCAAAGGTCTTTAAAATTGTTGCTTCCTTTTTGATCTAGCAATATCATCATTAGATCTGTATCTCAAAGGGATTAAAGGAAAAGGACATTTATGTACATAAATATTTATAGTAACTCTTTGTAGTAGTAAAGAATTGGAAATGGAGGGAATGCTGGTCAATTACTAAACAAGTTGTGGCATATGATTGTGATAGAGTACTATTATTTTGTGGGAAATGATAAAGGAGATGGTTTCAGAAAAATATGGCAAGATTTATATGAACTGATACCAAGTGAAATGAGAGGAACTAGATCATTGTGCATAGTAATAGCAGTGTTGTGGTGATGTTCAACCAAGAAAGACTTGGTGTTTCTGATCAATATAATCATCCAAGATAATTCCAGAGTAGACAGAAAGAACTGATAAACTTTTCAGTACAAATTGTAGTATAATTTTCTCTCTTTTACCTTCTGCAATATGGCTAATAGGAAATTATGTTTTGCATGATTTCACATGCATAATTTAAAAACTATTCCACCGAATTATATCTCAAGACAATTTTCAACATTCTTTTTTTTTTTTAATTTTGAGTTAATTTTTTCCCTCCTTTTCTCATGAGAACCCTCCCTGAGATGGTAAGCAATTTGTCATGTTATATGTGTTCAATTATGCAAAATATATTATTACATTATACATGTTAAAGAATCCACAGATCCCTAAGGGGGGGAAAAAGCATGAAAAAATAAAGTGAAAAATTATATGCTTGAACCAGGAGATCATTATACACGGCAACAACAGTACTATATGATGATCAATTCTGATGGACATGGCTCTCTTCAACAATGAAATGTTTCAAACCACCTCCAATTGTTCACTGAAGAAAGCCATATACACCCAGAGAGAGGGATGTGAAATGTGGGCCACAACATAACATTCTCATACTCCTTGATTGATGTTTGCTTACATTGTGCTTCCTTTATCTGATATATCTTTTGTGTAGATAAGATTTTTCTTGCACAACAATAAGTTTGGAAATATGTATACATATATTCGATTTGCCAATATTTTAACATAATTAACATGTAGTGGATATCCTGCCATCTAGGGGAGGGGTGGGGAGTTGGGGGGAAAAATTTGTAACAGAAAGCTATGTAAGGGTTAATGTTGAAGAATTACCCACACATATGTTATCCAAATAAAATAAAAAAATAAAATAAAATAAATTTTAAAAAAAGAAAGAAAAATTATATGCTTTGATCTGTATTCAGTTAAATAATGCATTTTGCAAGAAAGCTGGGGTCTTTGAATTTACCAAAGACTGGATTATTTATGGTCATTTACTATTATGTCTTGTGTACTTGATCAATTCCATTGATTCAACACTTTTTAGTACTGGTACTATAGTTTTGATGAGTATCATTATAATACTGTTTGAGATTTGGTGTGGCTAGGCCACTTTACTTCACTTTTGTTTTCTTTAATTTCCTTGATATTCTTGACCTTTTGTTCTTTCAGATGAATTTTGTTATGATGTTTTTCTTATTCTATAAAATAATTTTTGATTATTTGATATGGCACCAAATAAGTAAATTATTTAGGTAGAATTGTCTAGGTGATAATTCTGTTTCCTGGTTGCTTATTCTAATTCCTTCAATTTTTTTTCTTCTTTTATTGGTATATCTAACATTTCTAGTATAATATTGAATAATAATGGGGATAATGGGTATCCTTGCTTATCTCTAATATTACTGGGAAAGTTTTTAGCTTATCTCCATTACTGATAATGCTTGCTGATGGTTTTAAATACTACTTATCATTTTAAGGAAAGCTCCATTTATTTTTATGCTCTAAAACACTATTAGAAATGGGTATTCTGTCAAAAACTTTTTCTGCATCCATTAAGATAGTCATATGATTTTTGTTGGTTTTGTTATTGATATGGTCCGCTATCCTGATAAATTTCTAAATACTAATCCAGTCTTGCATTCCTAAGATAAATTTCACCTGGTCATAGTGTATGAAGCTTGTGATATATTGTTGTAATCTCCTTGCTAGTATTTTGCTTAAAATTTCTGCATCATTATTCATTAGGGAAATTGTTCTACAATTTTCTTTCTCTCTTTTGACTTTTCTGGGTTTTTCTGGTACCATATTTATGTCATAAAAAGAACTTGGGGGAAAAAAAAGAACTTGGTAAGACTCTTCCTTCATTTGTTTTTCTAATAGTTTATGTTGTATTGGAATTATTATTCTTTAAATGTTTAGTAAAAAGGCTTGTTCAGTTTTTTTTCTAAAATGGGGTTAGGGCCCAAAAAATGGTAATAGTTGGGGCAAGATTATTGGGGGCAGGTTCAGTAGAGATGGAATCGAAGGCACATGGACAAAGTTAGTTTTAGCAAGAAAGTCTACTTCATCACAAACCAGAGCAAAGGAGAATATAGGGCATGATTTCCAGAGGTTTTGAGATATAGAATAAGGAAGAAAAAAAGGGGAGTTTGGGGCAAATGACCTCTTTTGCCAGTGGATATGAGATGAAGTCCTCTTCTTAAGAGAAGTATGATATATTTGGGAGCATGAGGAGCTGAAAAAAAGTTTGGAATAATCTCAAAGGAGAATGTAATAGCAAAATAGAAAAACTTGAAAGGATTGCTCTGCCTGAGTTAGCACTTAGCTGGGATTAGATAACAGATTTGTAATTTACTTCATCTGAAGTCTTTTTCCTATACAGATTGTGAATAAGAGCTGAGAATGGGGAAGAGCTAATCCAGAATTAGAATTTGGCAAGGCATAGGTTCGAGGGCTTTGAGAACAGAGGAAATTGGTTAGCTAAATTCTTTATTGGAAAGGGAAGGCCGTACAGAAGTCATGTTCTGGAAAAGCACTACTATAAAGAATAGGCTTAATAATAATGAACCATTGGGAGAGATGGAAGGATAAAACGTTTTGAGGAATTTCCTATTCCTTGTTTGTGGAATGGAATGCTTATGGATAACAAGGATAATTAAAAGCATGCCTTTCTTTGTATGGCTGATATGTAGTGGAAGATGTGTGTAAGTTGGTCAACAAGCACTTATTAGGTGATTACTGTGTGTCAGGCACTGTGCTTAAGTGCTGGGGGGAGAAAAAAGAGAAAAACACAATTCTTGCTCTTAAGAATCTTAGCATTCCCCCCCCCCCCAACTACATGCAAAGATAGTTTCTAGCATTCATTTTTTTATTAAAGCTTTTTATTTGCAAAACATATGCATAGGTAATTTTTCAACATTGACCCTTGCAAAGCTTTCTGTTATAAATTTTTCCCCCTAGTCCTCTCCCCTCCCCTAGGTGGCAGGAAGTCTACTACATGTTAATTATGTTAAATACTTGACAAATAGAATATGTGTATACATATTTTTACAGTTATCTTGCTGTGCAAGAAAAATCGGATCTATAAAAAAAAATCTGAGAAGGGAAACACAATGCAAGCAAACATCAATAGAGAGCATGAAAATGTTATGTTGTGGTCCACATTCATAACCCTCTCTCTGGTTTTCTTCATCACTAAACAATTGGAACTGGTTTGAAACATTTCATTGTTGAAGAGAGCCACGTCCTTCAGAATTGATCATCATATAGTCTTGTTGTTGCCATGTACAATGATCTCCTGGTTCTGCTCATTTCACTCAGCATTAGTTCATGCAAGTCACTCCAGGCTTCTCTTAAATCATCCTGCTGGTCATTTCTTACAGAACAATAATATTCCATGATATTCATATACCTAATTTAGTCAGCCATTCTCCAGTTGATGGTCATCCATTCAATTTCCAGTTTCTAGCCACTACAGAAAGGGCTACCACAAACATTTTTGTTAGCATTCATTTTTGTAAGATTTTAAGTTCCAAATTTGTTTCCTTCCTTTCCTTCCCTCATAAGCCAACATGTACAATCATGATAAATGTTTCCATATTAGTTGTGTTGTGAAAGAAGAATCCAAATAAAAGGAAAAGCCATGAAAAAGAAAAAACAACAAAAAAAGTGAAAGTATGCTTTGATCTGCATTCAGTCTTCATAGTTCTTTCTCTGAATGTGGATGGCGCTTTCCAACAGAAGTTCTTTGGAATTTACCTGAACTATTGCATTGCTAAGGAGAGCAGCCAAGTCTACCACAGTTGATCTTCACATGTTGCTGTCACTCTGCAACTTTCTCCTGGTTCTGCTTCAGTCCATATAAGTCTTGCCAGATTTCTCCAGAATCTGACTGCTCATCATTTCTTATTGAACAATAATATTCCATTACATCCAGACACCACAGTTTGTTCAGCCATTTCCCAATGGATGAGCATTATCCCCTTATCCTCCAACTCTTTCTCACTACAAAAAGAGCTGTCACAAACATTCTTGTCCATGTGGGTCCTTTTGTCTTTTTTATGATCTCTTTGGGCTACAGACTCAGCTGTGGTATATTACTGGGTCAGACGGCATGCTTGGATATAGTTCCAAATTGCTCTCAGGAATGGTTGGAGCAGTTCACAACTTTACCAACAGTGCACCAATACCCTAGTTCTCCCACATCTCCTTCAGCACCCATCATCCTCTCTCAATTTGTATCTCCAATACAGTGTTCTAATGGGAGAAAAGGAAAAAAAAAAAAGTCTTCTTACAAGTTATATCAGTATAAATGGAAGATAATTGCAAAGGGAAGGCAGTAAAGCTGGGTAAGACTGGAAAAGTCTTTCTACTGAAGGTTAGATTTAGATTGTCTTAATGGAAGCAAGAAAGTCAGGAAACAGAAATAAGGAGAGGAAGAAATACTGGCAGGGAGCAGAACTGGTGAAAAGGCACATAATCAGCAGTTGGAGAGTCACGTTCTAGGAACAACAAAAAAATCTGTGTTGCTGGATGGTAAAAGTATTCAAGAAGGGAGTAAAAGATAAAAAGACTAGGATGGCAGGAAGGATTAAAAGGTTTTAAGTGCCAAAAAGGATTTTCTATTTGATCCTGAAGGAAATAAGGCTAGACACTTTTAGGCAGTGAAACTAATCAAAAGAGGATTTTAATAGTCCAGGTAAGAGAAAGGGGATAAGATAGGAGAGATATTTTCAATGTAAAAACGATAGAATTTAACAGTGTATTAGATATATGTAGGGAAGTGCAAATGAGGAGTTGAGAATGACATTGAGGTTGCTAATCTCGGTGATTGGGAAGATCGTACATCTTTAATAGTTTTGTGGAAGGCTGAAATGAGGGGAAGATGTGTTTGGCAAAAAAAATATTTGCTTTGTTTGGGTTGTGTATAAAATTAGTCCGTCAGTAAGCATTATTAAGTGCCTCCTAAAATAGGCGTCATAAAAGGCACTCTGCTAGAGAAGAAGGATGGGATTAGATCAAAGGTGCATGCCGATGGATTTCCCTTGGCAAGAAAGAGCTACCTTATCCTGTGGTATTAATGAAGGTCGTAGGATTTGAAGAGGCTGATGAATTAGGAGGTCAGAGTATTTAAGGAGATAAATCTGTCTCTCCTTCCCTCTCTTTCTCCACTCACACACAGACACATACAAGTATATATAGACATAGAAATAGATCTCTCTATATATGTCTTATATTAGTTTGTCTTGCTATTTAAATGTCTTCCTAACATTGAAAATCTATCAGAATGTATAGTAGTTGGGAGAAGAGGAGAGGATTTTCTGGTAAATGACTTCTAGGTAGGGAGATAAGTTCTACTCTTATCCAATATTAGGACAGTCTTGATTATTTGTTTTGCTTAGGTTCTAGTTTGCTATAAATAATGTCATATTCTTAATGTAAACAGACATTGCTGCTTGCTGTTTTCCAGCAACAGCTGTAGCCAGCTGAAACTTCCTGGTATATTTTATTTAGGTATGGAAGAACAAACAGTTTAGTTAGGTATGAAACAAGTTCTTTGCAAGCATTCTTAAAAAAAAAATTTTTTTTCAAACTTTTTATATTTAGTTTCAAATTTTCCCCCTTCAACCTCTTCCCTCTCCATTGAAAAAGCAAGCAATATAATACTGATTATTCATGTGAAATTATGTAGAACATATTTTCATATTAGTCATGTTGCAAAAAATAAAGTAGGAAAAATGTTTCAATTTGAACTCAGTTCATCAGTTCATTCTTTAGAGGTGGAATAGCATCTTTCATAATGAGTCCTTTGGAATTGTCCTGTATCTGTAAGCATTCTTTTAATCTTGGTTTTTTGTTGTTGTTTTTTTTTTTTTTGTTACAGCCAGTAATATTTATAATGCATTATTTTAAATAATGGAATTTTTATTTGCTGTTTTGCTTCTGAAAAGAAAAAAAACATAAAACCCATGAGGATTTGGATGAGGGAAATTGAGGTACACAAACTACATGCCTTTCTTTTAAAATATAAAATTTAACAAATTAGCATCAGTGTAGCCACTGACTTCCTTGCCTTTCCTGCCTTCTGAACATTCTGCTCTTTTCTTTGTATTTTTAAAATATTTCATTGACACATTTTTTTTTGGACATCACTGTCATTACTTGCCTACTCTATTCCCTCTCCCCTATACAAACCTTCCTTTGTAATGACTAAGTATCATCAAGCAAACTGATTTTGTGTGGTGATGGTTCTATCTGGAATATGCTTCATTTTTTACCAGCTGTCCATCACCTCTCTATTTGTAAGTGGAAAGCATGTTTCATTTTTCAGTATTCAGATGTCAAGATTGATCAGAGTTTTAAAGTTTTTCAAAGTTATTTTCTTGCATAATATTGTAGCCATTTATGTGACTTGTTCTTCTGCATCTGTTCTCTTTATTCTATTGTTGTTTAGTCATGTCTGACTCTTTATGACTCTCTTTGGGGTTTTCTTGGCAAAGATACTGGAGTGGTTTGTATTTCTTTCTCATTTGACGGATGAGGAAACTGAGACAGAAACAGTTAAGTGACTTGCCCAGGATTACAACAGCTAGTGACTGTCTGAGGTCAGAGTTTGAACTTAAGGCAAACCTTCCTGACTCCAGGCCCTGCATTCTATCCATTGTGCCACCTAGCTGTCCTCTGAACCTCTTTTTTTCATTCATGTTTTCACAAGTTTATCTGAATCAGTCCTGGTGACTTTTTTTTTTTTTTTTTACAATGTAGTAATACTCTGTTACATTTATATATCATGATTTGTTCAGCCATTTCTCAATTGGTAGGTGTCCATTTTAAAACTTTTAATACTGTCAAGACAGATCATTACTATAAATATTTCTATTCATGTTGGTCCTTTTCTTCTATCTTTGTTCTCTTGTGGCATATGACTAGCTGCTGGTTCAGAGGGCATGCATAGTTGAATGATTTATGGAGCATAGTTCCAAATTATTTTCAAGAATTGTTGGACCAGTTGAGCTTTATCAGTTAGTAAATCATGTAACAATTTTCATTTTCTGTCATCTTAACCAATATGATGGGTATGATCATTTCAGCGTTGTTTCAATATTCACTTCTCTCAATGATTTTCAGAGCATTTTTTTCATAGTTGTAATCAGATTGCTCCTTTTTTCTTTTATGATAATTTTTACTTTTTGTTTGGTCAAGAATTCCCCTATTCATAATTGTGAAGAGTGTCTCCTTTCCTTTGCTTATATGTTTTTATTAAACTATTTTTATGGTATGAGATGTTGGTCTAAGTCTTTTTTTTAAATTGCTTTCCAATTTGCTTAGCAGTTTTTGCCAAATAATGTGAGGTTCTTGGTTGTTAGTTATCTTGGGCTTATTGTGCATTGTGCATTGTTTTGATTCATTGCTTCCAGTTCTTATGTACCTAATTTGTTCCACTGATCTCCCCCCCTTTCCCCCAGCACATAGTTTTGATGATTACTGTTTTGTAGTATACTGTACTTTGAGATCTGGTATTTCTGGTCCCCTCCCTCCTTTCCCCTGCCATTATTTCCCTAGAGATTCTTGACTTTTTGTTCCTCCAAATGAGCTTTGTTTTTATTTTGTCCAGGTTTATTAAGTTCCTTTTAGTAATTTGTTATGATGTTGGATGTTTAAGTTAATTCATTTGATTTGAATGGTGTATGGACTGGACCTGTGATTTCATAGGAACTCCTGTTTGAGGCAAACTCCCTTTAGTAATGCAGGTTGGCACTTTTTCTTCTACTTAAGAGGCTTAAAGAGTTGCTTAGTCACTGAGAGGTTGATTGGCTTCCCCTGATTCATACAACCTCTTGGCTTTTTGGCTTCCTTTATGACCCATCTCTAATTTCACCATCTGCAAAGAGGCCTTTCTTGGCTTCCTCCCCTCCATATCTCTTTTTCCCTCCCAGATTGCTATGTTCCATCTACTCTACATACTTACTGATAGTGTACCTAGTTATTTAGATACTGTATTCCCCAGTGGAATGAGAGCTCCCTCAAGACGGGGACTGTGTTTTTGCCTTTCTTGGATGCATCCCCAGGACTTAGCACATAGTAATCATTTAATAAATGTTTGTTAACTGACTGAAAGCCAGTATATGTCAGTAATGGGAATTGAACAGGTTTCTGGTTCTACATTTCATGTTTAATTTAGTTGGTATTATCATTGTTGTTATATCAGCATGAGCAGTTATTTAAGTCCTTTATAGTACATGGAAATCCTGATAGATTTTTTTAAAAAAGCCTTTTGCTTTCCTGAAATTATTTCATTTAGCTGAATTTCTTAAGAGTTTAAAAAAGTAATTTGGAAAAACAAAAGGTCAAGAATTTCAAGGGAATTAATGGGAAAAAAAAAAAAAGGCTGATGAAAGTGGCCTTATTGTACCAGATCTAAAACTGCACTGGTCATTGAAACCATTTGGGACTGGCTAACAGTAGAATAGGATAGTATCATAGGACAAACTAGGAAATGACTATAGCAATCTAGTGTTTGATAAATCCAAAGACCCCAGCTTTTGGGATAAGTACTCACTATTCGACAAAAACTGCTGGGAAAACTGGAAACTAGTGTGGAAGAAATTAGGGCTTGACCCACACCTAACACCACATACCAAGATATAAGATCTTAATGGGTTCATGATTTAGATATAAAGAGTGATATTATAAGCAAATTAGAGGAACATAGGATAGTTTACCTTTCAGACCTGTGGAGAAGGAATAAATTTGTGTCCAAAGAAGAACTGGAACTCTTAATTGAACACCAGATAAATAATTTTGACTATATTAAGTTAAAAAAGTTTTTGTATAAACAAAACTAATGCAGACAAGATTAGGAGGGAAGCAATAAATTGGGAAATCATCTTTACATTTAAGGGTTCTGATAAAGGCCTCATTTCTAAAATATATAGAGAATTGTCTCATATTTATAAGAATTCAAGCTACTCTTCAATTGATAAATGATCAAAGGGTATGAACAGACATTTTTCAGATGATGAAATTAAAACCATTTCTAGTCATATGAAAAGGTGCTCCAAATCACTATTGATCAGAGAAGTGGGTTCATTTCTAGTCATATGAAAAGGTGCTCCAAATCACTATTGATCAGAGGAATGCAAATTAAGACAACTCTGAGCTACCACTACACACCTGTCAGATTGGCTAAAATGCTAGGAAAAGATAATGACGAATGTTGGGGGGATGTGGGAAAACTGGGACACTGCTACATTGTTGGTGGAACTGTGAATGGATCCAATCATTCTGGAGAGAAATTTGGAATTATGCTTAAAAAGTTATCAAACTGTGCATACCCTTTGACCCAGCAGTCTTTCTATTGGGCTTATATCCCAAAGAGATCTTAAAGCAAGGAAAGGGACCCACATGTGCAAGAATGTTTGTGGCAGCCCTTTTTGTAGTGGCTAGAAACTGGAAACTGAGTGGATGCCCATCAATTGGAGAGTGGCTGAATAAATTATGGTATATGAATGTTATGGAATATTATTGTTCTGTAAGAAACAACCAACAGGATGATTTCAGAGAGGCCTGGAGAGACTTGCATGGACTGATGCTGAGTGAAATGAGTAGAACCAGGAGATCATTATACATGGCAACAACAAGACTGTATGATGATCAATTCTGATGGACATGGCTCTCTTCACCAATGAAATGTTTCAAACCAGTTCCAGTTGTTCAGTGAAGAAAGCCATATACACCCAGAGAGAGGGATATGAAATGTGGAGTACAACATAACATTTTCATGCTCTCTATTGATGTTTGCTTGCATTGTTTCCCTTCTCAGATTTTTTTTTCTTGTAGATCTGACTTTTCTTGCACAGCAAGATAACTGTAAAAATATGTATACACATAATCGATTTGTCAAGTATTTTAACATAATTAATGTGTAGTAGACTTCCTGCCATCTAGGGGAGGGATGGAGACTAGAGGGGAAGAAATTTGTAACGGAAAGCTTTTCAAGGGTAAATGTTATAAAATTACCCATACATATGTTTTGCAAATAAAAAGCTTTAATAAAAAAAAAGTTTAAAAAAGTAAATTAAACAATATCACTGCTAGGTCTCTATCCTAAAGATATCCCTCCCAAAAGGAAAAAGAACCCACTTGTACAAAATTATAGTAGCTTTTTTTTTTTTTTGGAGGCAGTTGGGGTTAAGTGACTTTCCCAGGGTCACACAGCTAGAATGTGTTAAGTGTCTGAGGTCAAATTTGAACTCAGGACTTCCTGACTTCAGGGCTGGTGCTCTATCCACTGTACCACCTAGCTGCCCCTATAGTAGCTCTTTTTGTGGTAGCTAAGAATTGGAAATCTAAGGGCTGCCTGCCTATCAATCTGAGAATAGCTAAACAAGCTGTGGTATATGATTGTGATAGAATATTATTGTTCTGTAGGAAATGACAAGCAGGATCATTTCAGAAAAACCTGGAAAGACTTTTATGAATTGATGCATGGTGAAGTGAACAGAATCAGTAGAATGTTGTCCACAATAATAGCCATATTGATGAAGAACGGTGAATCGTTCAGCTATTTTCAGCAGTATGATGATCTAAGACAATCCCAAAGAACTAATGGTGAAGCATACTGTTTGCCTCCAGAGAAAGAACTGATTTTGATTGAATAAAGACTGAAGCATATGTTTCACTTGTCATTTTTTTTTTCTTTTGAGTCTTGTACAGAATGGCTAATGTGGAAATGTTATACATAATTACACATATATAACCTACATCTGATTGCTTACTGTCTTGGGGCAGGAGAAGAAGAGGACAGAGGGAGGAAGAGATAGAATTTGAAACTCAAAACTTTAAATAAAAATGTTTTTAGAAATAATAAATTATGTATTTTGTAAAAGTTGACTATTATGTTTCTTTGCCCATGTTTATGCTCTTATTTTCTTTTTCTGTCTTATTACTTTAGCTAGCATTGTTGGAAGTATATGAAGTTATAGTGGTAATAATGGACATTCTTGCCTTATTAACTTCAGATCTTATTGGAAAGTCCTATTACAAAACAGTACTAACTTTTGGTTATAGATAAGTACTAACACAGTGCTTGTACATGGTAGGTGCTCAGTAAATGATTATATTGTTTAGTAAAAGCAAAGTCCCTTTCCTTTGTTCTTTAAGTTTTTAATGTCTCAAACATAAATGAGTATTTTCCATTAAGCCTTTTTTTTTTTTGCATCTGTTAAGAGATTGTGATTTTTGTTTTTGTTAATATGGCTCATTATAGTTAAAGTTTTCATAAAATTGAACTAACCCTGCATTTCTGGTTTAAATCCAACCTAGTTATAGTTTATAATTCTTTTTAGTATGTTGCTGTACCCTAATATTTTATCCCATATGTTTGTATCAATATTATTAGAGATACCACTCTATGGTATTCTTTCTCTTCATTTTCTCAAATTGGATTAGGCATTAGAACCATATTTGTTTCAATGTCTTAATATCAGATTGCTTTTAATATTCATGCCAATTGTACTGAAGTGGAGATCCTTATAAATATTATAATATAGTAGTATTTAAAATTAAATCACAGTGAAAGAAATTTGTTTAACTTAAGAGAGAAAACTAAGTGTGCACTGCTTCTAATTTCACTAGGTGGATGGATATTCATAGACTTTTTAAAAAAATTATTTTGTTCTATAGACAATGCCCAATCCTTGCCAAATCTAACATCCTTAATCATCTGGTATAATATGATCTTTCTAGCTTTTATTTCCTAGCTAATCAATATTATTTTGTACTTGTTATAATATTTTCAAAATATATTTTTATGTGTTATTGTCTCATTTGGTACTCAAAACTGCCTGTTTTAAGTTAATAGAAAAGGAAGGGATGTTGTGGCAAAAGACTTGTCCAAGATTACAGTAAGTGATGCTAAAGCTGGGATTAAAATCTAGTCTTCTTGACTTCTTGTACACTATTCTTTCCCTGGATATGTCTCTATTCCCTTCAGCGAAATAAAGCTTGAAAAGATAAAGTTTGTTGCTAATCCTTTTTCTTTGCAAATATAAAATGTGCAGTCTTGGTTGTTCTGCTCATTTCATTTTGTTGTCATTCATAGTTGCAATTCCCGAGGTATGCCAGAGATTTGAGGAAAAACAACAACAATTTATCCTCTTCAGGGACATTTTATGTATTATTTTTCAAGAATTTTGATATTGTAGGAAGACTTTTGGCAAGGGTGGGGGTGAGATGGGACAGCTAGGTGGCGCAGTGGTTAGAGAACCAGCCCTGAAGTCAGGAGGACCTGAGTTCAAATCTGGTCTCAGACACTTCCTAGCTGTGTGACCCTGGGCAAGTCACTTAACCCCAATTGCCTCAGCAAAAAGCAAAAAAAAAAAAAAACAAACAAACAAAAAAAAAAAGAGTGGGGGTGAGATGACAGCTTCTTTGGGCCAGAAATTGAGAAGACTGGTCACCTCACGTCTTTATGGCAAAGATCTCTGATTTTCATTGTTGTGACTACAGATTTCTGCCACAATTTTGACCTATCTTTGGTCTTAAAAATGAAAAAAAGCTGATAGCATTATGTCTTGCATGTGAGAATTTATTTGATTTGAGAGAAGACATGAAGCAGATTTCAATTTAAAAAGCCTCAGGATGGGTAGTTAACAATTCTCATTAGTGTCTGAATGAAACAAAATTGGTAAATGCCTTGGATCTTACCTCTTTTCTTGTCTTGCTCTGATTACTTATTTTACAGTCAAGCTAAGAGGGTAAAATAAAATTAGTTCTAAGTCCTTGATTGATTCTATAATGCCAATCAGAACTTGATAGCTTGATATTTTTTGATTAAGCCCTAGAAGAGTATGGGGAAAATGAAGTACAAATGTTTGAAGAAGTATTTTAATTTCAAACAACCATTCTAAACTAGTTTTCTTTATCTACCATGTAAGGAACCATATTGCAACTAATCATAGATGAAATTTCATAGCATCATTCCTTAAAAATGATTTTATATGTCCCCTTAATTTTATAGTTAATTTTATAGACAAGGAAACTCTTAAGCTCTGTTGTTTACTACCTATGTGATTGTGGGCTAGTTTTTGAACCACAGCTCCCTCATCTGAAAAGTGAGTTTAGACTAGATGTTCTCTTTTTGTGCTGTAAGAGCTTTTGATCCTATAGATTCTTGTTAATTAGTTCATTATTTCTAGATCATTCTAAAAAAGTGGGTACAAAAAGATTTATAGCAGCTTTTTTTTTTATAGTGACATACTAGAAACTACAGAGATGCGCCCATCAAGTGGAGGATCACCAAACAAATTACAATATATGAATTTACTTTCACATAGAATACTTATTGTGGTTCTGAGAAATAAGGAAAGGAATGTTTAAGGAAACTTGGAAAGACTCAATAATCATTTGAGGTGTAGGAAAATGAGCAGAATCATAACAGTTTATACAGGAATAAGAGCATTGTCAAGACAGACAACTTTGAAAGACCAATTGACACTGTAACCAGTCGAATTGATTATGACAGATAGCTAAAGATTTCTCCAGACAGAGAGGTGATGGATTTAAAACACAGAATGAGAAGTAGGTTTTTAGACATGAACAATGTGGAAATTTGCTTTTCTTCATTAAGCATGTTTGTTATAAGCCTTTTCTTTTAAGTTGTGGGGAGTAGATGGAAGAAAAAAAATGTCAGTTGAAAAGGAAAAAAGGAGAAACCTATTGGAGAGTCAGAATAGTTATTTCTTAGTAATTTCCCTAGTTGTCCTCTGTCATATAGAGCAAAGCTTCTTAAATTGTAGGTTGTGACCCCATATGAGATCGTGTAACTGAATGTGGAGGTCATGAAATAATGATTTATTATCAGTAAATGTTTGATTTGTATACCTATTCTGTCTGAATACTCAGGGTCTTAAGTGGAAAAAGTTTAAGAAGTTCAGATCTAAAGGACTATTACAGTTTAAAGATAGGATGAGATAGTTTTGGTCAGATCTCCCCAAATAATGGAGAAAAGTTTGGAACAGGAAGATTTTTGACAAGAAACTTGGGGTTACACATGTGCAAGAATGTTTGTGGCAGCCCTTTTTGTAGTGGCTAGAAACTGGAAACTGAAGGGATGCCCATCAATTGGAGAGTGGCTGAATAAATTATGGTATATGAATGTTATGGAATATTATTGCTCTGTAAAAAACGACCAGGACGATTTCAGAGAGGCCTGGAGGGACTTGCATGAACTGATGCTGAGTGAAACGAGCAGAACCAGGAGATCATTATACACAACAACAACAGTATTACATGATGATCAATTCTGATGGACATGGCTCTCTGCAACAAAGAATCGTCTCAAACCAGTTCCAATTGTTCACTGAAGAAACCCATATACACCCAGAGAGAGGGATATGAAATATGGACCACAATGTAACATTTTCATGATCTCTATTGACATTTGCTTGCATTGTGTTGCCTTTCTCTGATTCTTTTTTTTCTTGTAGATAGGATTTTTCTTGCATAACTTCTCAAGCATTCCAACATTATTAACCTGTAGTTTACTTCCTGCCATCTAGGGGAGGGGAGGGGACTGGGGGTAAAATTTGTAATGGAAAGCTTTATAAAGATCAAAGCTGGGGAACTACCCATACATATGTTATACAAATAAAAAGCTTTAATAAAAAAAAAAAAAGAAAGGAACTTGGGGTTATAATAAATGCTCTGACATGCGATTTGAGGGTGTTTATTTTTGCCTTAATACTTTGTTCTCAAGACTTTCCTTTGAGAACCATTAACCTCGCCAGCCAAAAAAAGCAGCAAACAAAGAATTGAGGCCAATCTTTCCCTTCACATTTTTCAGTAACATGTAAAATGGCTTGAAATTCTGTTTTCCTACAGGATTAGTGAGTCAACAAAGATTTATTTATTAAATGTTTACTACATGCAGTAAATGTGCTAAGTATTGGGGATTCAAAGAAATGCAAAAAACCAGGCCTTGTCCTCAAGGAGCTTATATTCTAATATGGCAAAGTAGATCATATGTAAATACTTAGATTATGTACAAGGTGGATAATAAATGTGTGTAATATACACCTATGCATCTGTATGAGGGCGGGGGTGGGGGAGAGTTGAGAGAAAAAGGCAAGTATTTTGAAAGGGGAAGGAAGGCCCTTAGGGCCCTTGCTTCAAGACTGCTTTTTAAAAGTCTTCTCTTGTTTAATGAAATATCTGTTTTCTTCCTTATGGTTGTATCCTCATCTAGACTGGGAGACAGTAGGGTGGAAAGAGCCCTAAGTTTGAGATTCAGCACCCCCTTTTATTGTATTGCCTCAGGCAAGTTGCTTTATCACTGAGTCTGTTTCCTTACCTTATAAAAGGGGATATTAATACTGTGATTAACTATCTCATAGTGGAGAAAATGAAGAAAGTGGAATGAGGAAAGCATTTTGTAAATGTTCAAGGAGTATGAGATGTTTGATATGTGTACATTGGTAAAGAGTTGTTTATTGGCAGATTGAAGTTGATTAAATTACTAAAAACTACATTTTTTAGGACTGGGGAAGGAGCCTCTGAGTAAGAGCAAATTTCAGTGGAGTTATATATGGCTGAAGAATTGATTGAGTTTTCATTTGGAATTTGTGTTTAATAGAATTTGGTTAAACAAAAGAACCACGAAATATATGCCGAAGATAATTCATTGCTAGGAAAATCAGTGATTCACTTCAGTCTATTGGTTGTCATCATCAGAATAGTGGTGGTAGTGTACCTTTGAATTAGCCATTTGCTTACTAGGGTCATTGGTTTGATACAGGAATATAAAATGCCATTTGTATATAGAATGAGACAGGAATTTAATTTCAGTATACCCATTTGTAGTTTGAAATTTAATGGTAGTTGTAACATGTTCAGGAATATCAAAAACTCCCATTAGTTGAGTTTTTTTTTTTTTTTCCCATATTCCCCACTTTTGGGAAAGAAGATAAATTGCAATAAAATAAGCGAGGGCTTGCTTTTTAAAAATTTTCCAGGGATAGACCGAGGTTGGTACACTTTAAGTCTAATCTCCTATACTCTTTATGTTACCCATCTACAGATTCTTCCTTTATTACTGGGTGTTTATTAATGATATTCATAAGCATGACTCTGAGGCAACGGAGTATTTTGTTATTGTAAAACATTATCATTTACAAGATAATATTTAATTTGTCAAAGTACATGAATATCTTTTAGGACACATGCTTATAATAAATAAATAAAACAATAGATGCTTACAAGTTATCTGACCATCTGGCCAACTTAACTTAAATATAAAATTGAATTGTCTAAAACTGCCTCTTTTAATATATAAGTAGGACAGTTAATTAAAATTTTGTGGTATTAAAATACTAATTTGACTTTTAAAATTGAATCCAGAAAATTGCCCCCCAAAATACTCTTGAGATATTTTTGCCTTTACTATTTTAGCTTTTTAATTTGTGAGCATTTCTGATTATTTCAGCTTAATTTAACCACTAACTGTGAGCAATACTCTTTTCATATGTAGTAGAAAAGAAGGTGTATGGTCTTGAACAGTGAGGTGAGATAAAGACTGAGTTTTGGAGAGAGGAGTGAAATAGCAACACAATTTGTGCCGTACTTGGTCTGTTCTTGGTCTGGGCTTGTACCAGATTTGTGAGAGGAGGCTCCTTGACACTCTTCTCTTTGTATTTCATGTTTTATGTTTTTCCTTCTTTAGGATATTGATGCCTGCATCTCATAGGACAACTTTTAAGTGGAATTAACTTAATGGTGATAAAGTTTTGAAGAGAGTCTCTCCTTCAGTAAACATTAATTTCTATCATGTGTTGTGCTTCTCTGTGCTATTATGGATATACAGACAAAGCCAAAACAGTTGGACCTCCAGAGTCTTATAATCTTTTTATTTGGTTTCTAGACTTTTATAGAATAATATTTGATATAAAGACAATTTTAAAAGTCAGATTTTTTTTAACTTCTTGGTTTTTTTCTTCTGTTAAGTTTTTTTGTTTCAGATTCATTATAAAATACATTTAACCTAATCTTAATGAGGGGGAAAAGAGTCCTGCAAACAAAACAAAGCCAGTATAATCCCTTCAGAATTTGGAAGATAGAAGAAAAGAGTATCTTGGGGTCTAATAATGATTTGGATTTAGGGAATCTGATACTAGTGCAACTTCTTAGACTTGGTTCCTTTTCTCTCAAACCACCTTCAAAGGTCATTGTACATCTGGGTTGTGGAGGCAAGGATAGAAAGAGGAATATAGGTAGGGCAAGTAGGCCTAGGTTTGTCCATCACAATGTATTGGCAAGGCTTTCTAGTTTGACTCTTGTTTAATCTCCTCTGTTTACTTTTAGAAATTTATGATTTTGTTGACTAACCAGATGAGTGTTAATGCTTTCCTTTTCAAAAACTATGGAGTGATTGTCCCTGAATGGGTATCTTGTACTCTTTTCTCCACTAGTGCTTTGATTTTTGTCTGAAATGAATAGCATGAGAGGGGGTAACTAGATTGTGCAGCCTTTATTTCTTCTCTTTTTTGACTTTATCTGTTTTCTTTGATGAGCTAAATGATGTATACAAGTATTTAGTAAATTTTCTGCAATCTTGAATCTTCTCCTGGATGAGATTATCTAAAGGGAAAATGTGCTAAAATGTTGCATTTTTTTGTGGCTTTCTAATCCATGCCAGTTTTTCTCATCTTAGCCAGATTTTCTTAATTCAGAATTTGATGAGAGGGTATGAGCTAATTGCAATTTCTTTTCTTTCTTGTTTTAAAGGCAAATCGGGAGTGGTGCCGAGAAAAATTTCCTTACTAGATGACATTTCATCGCAATGTCAGATCGTTTGGGGCAAATAACCAAGGGAAAGGATGGGAAAAGCAAGTACTCGACTCTCAGCCTTTTTGATAAGTATAAAGGAAAGTCAGTAGAAGCTATCAGAAGCACAGGTAAGGAGGCAGGGAAACCAGTTAGTCTCCTTAAATAAGTATCTCTAGACTAAAATCCCTAAGAACATAGTAATTACTATCACACTAGCTCAAACCACTGTGATTAGTCTATTATCCTGTCTTAACAGTGGCAACAGGAACATATTGTGGGAAATCATGATTGCTCCTGTGATGAAAGGCCTTGAAAATTAGGGAGATATTCACAATGTTCCTAATCTGCCATTCTGGAATGTTTTCATGAAAATCATTGTATTTGCCTATATAGCTTCTTGGAGTATTGAGTTCTCTAAGTGTAATGACTTGGTATTTGTCCTGAAAGCAAATTAATTCTAAGATTCAAAAGTACTACCTCTTCCTCCCAACCCCTTTTCTGTAATCTCAATTTCTGCCATCCTGAGCATGTCATTTAACCTTTCTTTGCCTCAGTTTTCCTCATCTATAAAATGAGAATAATAATAGAACTTTACAGTTACAATAAGGATAAAATGAGATAGATCAATAAAGTGCTAGTTTAATTTTAGCTGTAATTATTATGTAGTGGACAAATCCATATTGAACTTTTCATACCCATCATTTTTTAAATGTAAAATTCAATAATTTCCCTTTATCAACTGGAATCCAGTTTTCTTAGCCTATCAAGACACTTTCTATTCTAAATTAAAGTTATAGAATAATTCCAAACCAAGATGAGCCATTATGGGGAAACCAGGAAATGAGATTTCTACTTCTTTCTAGTTTCTAGCAGTGAAAAGATGAAAAATAAAACCAGCAATTCTCAAGAAGCTTATAATCTGATAAGGAGCTATGATTATAATTTCTCCTATGTTATTAGAATCATTTTCACTGAAAGGGAATCATTTTTGTCATGCTTTGCTGCTTTTGAATAGAAAGACTCATTTTCATGAGTTCAAATCTGGCCATAAATACTTCCTAGATGTGTGACCTTAGGCAAGTCACTTAAACTGATTGCTTCAGTTTCGTCATCTGTTAAAATGAGCTGGAGAAAGTAGAAAATCACTCTAAAATTTTTGCCTTGAAAACCTCAAATGGAGTCAAGAAGAGTTCAGACATGACTGAAATGACTCAACAATAAATATGTTGATTTGTACTTGTGACTATTCTTTGTTTTTGTGTTTTAAGTCACTATCATTCAGGATTTGACAATGAACCCTTGCCGATATGATCTAGCTCCTTTGTTGGCTTTTAATATTCATTACCATTCTTTCCCATTTTGCAGTTATTCCTAGACATGGCTTACAGAGTCTCGGGAAAGTTGCCACTGCCCGGCGAATGCCGCCTCCTGCAAACCTGCCAAGCTTGAAGTCTGAAAACAAAGGAAACGACCCTAACATCATTATAGTGCCCAAAGACGGAACAGGATGGGCAAACAAGCAGGATCAGCCAGACCAAAAGAGGTAAGACCCACTATTTGTGGATGATATTATCATAGACTTAGTCAGATAGGAAATGTTTGTTATCTTGTTGGCTCAGGCCACACTGTTTCCCAGGTCTAATTTTTGTAGTATTTCCAATTCTAGAATTGGAATTAAGGAAAATCGGATTGAAGAGTATTTTCCTTTTTAACTTTCAGTTGCTATGGGTGATTCTTGCTTCTTGAATTCACTTTGCCTATATGTTAGAGTTTGATGGTACCATTTAGTAAATGGAAGAAATTTTTATGAGCAATATGATCTCTAAAGTAGTTTTTGTTTGCCCTTAAAGCAGACAGCAGTCTCATAGAAAAGACCTGTCACCCCCAAAAGTTTCTGTAATGACTTGTTCTATAATGCTTCTGAGTAACATATTGCATTTACTTGGGAAGGACATTCCCTGTTTCTTGAGTACAATTATCCAAAAAAAAAAAAAAATTGCATTGTAGTAAACTTAGGGTCTTCTGGCTAATCACATGCAACCCTTTTTTTTTTTTTTTCCCTGAGGCAATTGGGGATAAGTGACTTGCCCAGGGTCACACAGCTAGGAAGTGTTAATTGTTTGAGGTCAAATTTGAACTCGGGTCCTCCTAATTTCGGGGCTGGTGCTCTATTCACTACACCATCTAGCTGCCCCTCACATGAAACATTTTAAGATAATCCCTGTATAGTCACTTCATTTCATTTGACTAAGTGGATTTACTATTAACATTTTCTAATCATAGCTCCTTCTGTATAATTTGTAGTCTTAGAGTGTTGACTCTAAGAGGGTGAATTTTAGGATGAGATATGAGAGGAAAGGGTCTCTTCATAATTGCCTACCAGAAAACTACTTGTTAGAATTATTGCTGGACAATAAAATCATTATGTTTAGGAGAAGGTAAAAGTAGCTTAAAACATACTGTTTTCTCTGATCACTAAGAGTGATCATGATACATACCATCTACTAAAAACCCATCAGTGGAGACTGAATGTAAATCAGCACATGCTATGTTCACTTTTTTTTTTTTAATTTTAAAATTGAAAAAATTTTTCTGGTTTTTTTTCTTGTGGTTTTCTCTTTTGTTCTGATTTTTATCTTCTGATATGATTCATAAAGAAATGTGTATTTTTAAAAAATCTATGTGCATGTATAACTAGGAAAAAAACAATTAAAAAAAAAAGGATTTGAAAAAACAAAATAAAAATCCATCAGGGTATAACTTGTAATTCAGTTTTACAGAGCACTCTTCTCACATCAACCCTATGAGGTGGGTAGGTAAAATAGAATTATCCCCAGTTTATATAGGGGGAAACTTAAAGTTTAGAGAGCAATATATAGTCTTTAAAATAGCTTTTGTTTGCCCTTAAAGCAGATACCAGTCTTTTATAAATCACTTAGTCTGTCTTTTAATTTTTTTCTTTCTTTGCAGTTGAGAAAATTGAGATCCCCCAAATTTGTGAGCTCTCTGAGATTTAAACCAAGATCTTGCACTGTAGCATGATACCTTTAGTAAGCCAGTGTATCCAAACTTAGAAAATAAGGAAGAAATATAATCAGATAAAAAGGTGTTAAGATTAGCTAAAATGAAAATATATTTCTTTTATCCTTCAAAACGTGTGTGTGTGTGTGTGTGTGTGTGTGTGTGTATGAATCCCCATGGTTCTCTGTATTCTTCATAGTTTGTCTTATTGCAGTTTCATATTTACATAATCACGTTTTATATAAATACATATATATATTTAAATTTGTGAGGCAATCAAAGTTAAGAAGGTCTGAGGCAGGATTTGAACTCACCGATGCTCTATCTACTGTGGCACCTAGCTGCCCCTATATATCTTTTAAGAATTATTCCATACAAGTTCAAAAGCTTGTATGTTCTGCCTTGAAGATAAGTATTATACAGGACATATGCATGGAAAAATTTAGGCTTTCCTTATGGTTCAGAGAAATTGATTGGTTGCTATTTGAGATTGACTAATAAATATTTGACAGTGTAATGAAGAATATTCATGCTGGAACAGCTCCATAGGGGATGAGGTGAAAGAAGAAATTTTTATAGAAGAAATTGTGCCTGCTCAGTTATTCTCTTTATTCTTTCCACTACTTTTTCAGATGTTCATGTTGGAATGGATAATTATTTCTTCTCCACTCCAGCCATTTCTTTTGTGTAATGTTGAAAGATAATTAGAACTATGGTTTAGTTCCATCCTAGTATTTGGAAGTAGTAGACACAAAAGTGACATCTCTGGACTTGACTGAGCAAAGACATTGAAGTGTGTGTAGGGGAGCCCCAATGACCTCTCTGTAGTAGTGGGGTTTTTGTTTTTTTGTTTTGATGTTTAGAAGTGACTAAAAAGTAACAAAAGTAGGGGAAGAATGAATAATTTTGGTTAATGAATAAGCTAATATAGAGTGAACTATTGCATTTTCCCCAACCCCTATCCCCAAAGTTAGAAATGGCAGTGAATGATTGAGCTGCTGAATCAGAATGCAAGGCCTCTTCATTTAAAAAAAAAAAAATGTTTCTCTGTTTGTTTTTTTTTTTAAAGTCAAACTTACTATTTTTAAGGAGGTGAAGATTCTGAAAATTTTTTCTTCTGTAAAATGAAAGGGGTCTGATTAGATGGATGCTATAATCCCCCAAAACATGAAGATTGAAGATCTTAATTAGACCAGAAAATTCACAGTGAGCAGTTACTTTCTTTTGCTATAACTGAGTTATCCCTTCTGTAGAATTCTTTTCACTTTAATCTTTTGCAAAAATATTGAACTTTTGTAGCCAAATGCACCATAGAAGAGCAGAGAGTTGTTCTGTCCTCATGTGAAAGATTTAACTTTTCATTTCTTGTTAGAATGCTGGGCAGGGTTTTTTTTTTTTTTTTTTTTTTTTTTTTTTTTTTTTTTAAGGGGATAATAAAGCAGTAGATTTTATTTCTATCAAATAGTTGAGTAGTTGTGGCCTGTGGAGTTTTGTCACTGTGTTATATCTTGTCTAATAATGCCAGACGTTCTGTTGATTTGTCTAGTTCCAGTGTGACGGCCGCACAGCCGCAGGAGTCGCTGCTGCCGCCGGGTTTGCAGAAATCTGTCTCCAATTTACAGAAGCCGACACAATCAATCAGTCAGGAGGTGGGTACATGTGTCCATAACCTAAATATTCTCTACACTCTGTGGCCTCCATATTTTCATTGGGACCAAGTAGGAGCTGTGCGTGTCCTCTCATATTCTGTAAGAAGTTGGTGTTTGAATAAGACTTTAGAATATACTTGTGTAATATCAAACATTTTGTATTTAATCAATATAACTTTAAAAAATGACCACTGACAATAACAAATGGAACAAATTTGGTGGCCTTTTTTTCTTTTCTTTTCCTTCCCTTTCTTTTCCTTTTCTTCTCCCCTTCCCCAGTGGGCCATGTCTTGAGAAGAAGACAGAAGGGGAGGCAGGGAAATACTTCAGCAGAATTAACTAATGCATCAGTCACCAATATTACATGTAGTTGGGTTTTTTTTTTTTTAAATTAAAGCTTTTTATTTGCATAACATATGTATGGGTAATTCTTCAACATTGACCATTACAAAGCTTTCCGTTAATTTTCCCCCCATTCCCCTTCCCTCCCCTAAATGGCAGGAAGTCCACTACATGTTAATTATGTTAAAATACTTGACAAGTCGAATATATGTATACATGTTTCCATACTTAACTTGCTGTGCAAGCACAATCGTATCTTACATGTAGTTTTCTACTTCCATGATCTCTCACTTTTACAAAGAAAGGGGAGAGGTGCTTTTTCTTCCTTTTTCTTTTGCAGAGCCAAGCTTGATTTATTATCATTAAAGTATTTATCTTCATTTTACTTGATAATTTTGTTCTTTTTATTTACATTATTGTAGTGTTTGTATATATTATTTTCATGGTTCTGGTTTACTTGATTTTGTATCAATTTGTATGAATCCCCATGTTTCTCTGTATTCTTCATAGTTTGTCTTATTGCAGTTTCATATTTACAATACCACATTTTATTTAGCCTTTCCCCAGTTGATGACCATAAATTCTCAGGGTGTTAATGCACATCAAAAGACAATAGAGGGGCACCTAGGTGGTGCAGTGGATAGAGCACCAGCCCTGATGTCAGGAGGACCTGAGTTCAAATCTGGTCTCAGACACTTAAAATTCCCTAGCTGTGTGACCCTGGGCAAGTCACTTAATCCCAATTGCCTCAGCAAAAAGCAAAAAAAAAAAAAAAAAAAAAAGACAATAGATCCAGACCTACATATCTAGGAATTGATGAATCTTTTGAAAAGCAGATAGGTGGCACAGTGGATTGAGTGCTGTAGTTGGGAGTTAGGAAGACCTGACTTCAAATCCTTCATCAGATACTGGACAAGTAAATCACTTATTCTTTCTCTGCCTCGGTTTCCTCAGCTTTGAAATTGGTGTAACCCTTCCCAGGACTGTTGTGAAGATCAAATAAGATTACATGTGTAAAGGGTTTTGCAATTCTTAAAGTATATAAATGCTAGCTATTATTATTAAAGTAATACGAATTACATGTAGATTATATTGTTATTTAATGGGAGATGATTTTTCAGACCTTTTCCTCCTTTTTCAGTTTTTTAATTGAAATGTGAACAAGTATGTGGCATTAGCTTTTTCTTTCATATTGGTCTTATAAAAACCCCTACAAATTTGAAAAACATACCAGCCTGAGATACGAAATTGACTCTCCCAAATGAATTGAAAATTGATGTAACACACTGAGAACACACAAGGTTGGGTTCAAATCTAGTTTTCTGAAGTTTGAAGCTTATTTTTTTTTTTTTTTAATTATCACTAGAGTTCATTAAATGAGGATCATGTGTTCAATGCTGCTTCTTAGGCTGGGAAAAAAAATCACTGAAGTCTGACTTCTTGTGTATTTTGCTTTTCAAAAGAGACACAACTTGGTAGTTTATGTATCAAAGACAAAACTAGATTTATCTGACTAGGCAGTTAATATTTTCTTCCATTGTTATATTGGGATTTGCTTCCACTGTCGTGCTTGTGATTGGCAGGAAAGATTCATACTCCTGGCTACATATAGACTTAGAGCAAGCATAGATATAGGTAGATAAGGCAGTTCCTGAAGCTATTCTTCAGTGACGGCATGATTTCTTCCTCATCAGGTTTGATGGAGAGTCATATTCTTATTCACCCATTTTAGTAATTTCTATTTTTTTTAAGTATGCCTTTTTTTTTTTAATGTCGGAGTAATTCCCTTGTATTCCTCTATTCCCCATTAAATTCTCCCTTGTAACAAAGAAAAATAATTTTAAAAAATTATATGATACAACAACTCTGCCTTGTATGCTGTGCAAAATCATTTTCTCTCACAGCTCTAAGAATGATGAGTCCTTGTTCTTTGGAATCAAAATTGTTCATTGCTTGAATTCACTTGTCTCTTATTTCTTTTACATTACTGTAGTCATTGTTTATATTGTTCTCTTGGTCTTACTGTCTTCATTCTGTAATACTTCATTCTGCTCTCCCATTTTTTTCTCTAAATTTCTCATACTTTCATTCTTAAATGATGTAGTAATATTTTATTACATTCATTTGCTACACAGAGTCTGTTTAGTCAATTCTCTGACAATTGGCATTTACTTTGTTTCCAGTTATTTTGATACCACATGGAATACTACTATTAATATTTTGGTACTATGTGGGATTTCCTTCTGTCTTTCACTTTCTCTGGGTATATTTTCTCCATTCTAGTAGTTGCATCACTAGGTCAAAGAGTATGAACAGCTTACAGCTTAGTGATTTTTCTAAATTGTTTTCCAGAATATTTAGACTAGTTCATAGTTCTATCAACCAGGTAGTTTTTTCCTGTCATTTCACAGGCTCTCCAATATTAATTCTTTTCATCTTTTACCTGAAAAATATAAAGTGAAGAAGATTCTTGAATTTATATTTTATTAGTGATTCAGCACATTTATCATATAATTATTGTTAGTTTGTGTTTCATCTGAAAACTATTCATAGCCTTTGACCTGTTATGGAATGACTTTTGGCTCTTACTTTAATATATTTATGTTAGTTCCCTTTGTATCTTAGATATAAAAATTTTATCAGGGATACTGAATATAAAAATCCCCTCTCCAATTGACAGCTCCTTTTCTTATTCTAAAATTTCATGGACTTTGTTTCCAGTGACTTATTCTAATCTTCATCTTTATGCAGTCAGTACCATAGTTATGCTACTAGTTAACTTGTTCATATTTTGTAAGACAGATCATAGATGATGTACTCTGTTCATTTGATACATGCAATTTTTAAAAGCATCAGCTTTTATGCCAAGGTACTCTGCTAAGTGTTGGGGATACAAAAACAAAAAACAAAACAGTTAATGCCCTGAGGGATTTCCATTTTGGGGGGCTAGAAAGGGGGGTAAAGAATATTTACATAAGTAAGGAAATACAAAATTATTACAGAGTAATTTGGAGGAGGAAAGTAGTACTAGCAACTGTCAAGATTAAGAACTGCCTCGTATCAAAATCACTGGCTAAGAAATATAGTAGATGAGTGGAATAGGTTAAGTTCACAGAAGAAAGATAGTCAATGACTGTAGTAATTTAGTGTTTGACAAATCCCAAAACCCCAGCTTTTGGGATAAAAACTCACTATTTGACAAATTGGAAACTAGTATGGCAGAAACTAGGCATTGACCCACACTTAACACCCTATACCAAGATAAGGTCAAAATGGGTTCATGATTTAGACATAAAGAGTGATATTATAAGCAAATTAGAAGAACAGAGGATAGTATAACTCTCAAATCTGTGAAGAAGGAAGGAATTTGTGGCCAAAGAAGAACTGGAAATCATTATTGAATAAAAAATAGTAATTTTGATTATGTTAAGGTAAAAAGTTTTTGTACAAACAAAATTAATGCAGATAAGATTAGAAGGGAAGCTATTAACTGGGAAAACATTTTTACATTCAAAGGTTCTGATAAAGGCTTCATTTCTAAAATATCTAGAGAACTGACTCAAATTTACAAAAATTTAAGCCATTCTCCAATTGATAAATGGTCAAAGGATATGAACAGTTGTCAGAGGAAGAAATTAAAACCATTCCTAGTCATATGAAAAGGTGCTCTAAATCACTATTGATCAGAGAAATGCAAATTCAAGACAACTCTGAGATACTACTATATACCTCTCAGATTGGCTAAGATGACAGGAAAAGATAATGATGAATGTTGGAGGGGATGTGGGAAAACTGCAACATATTCATTGTTGGTGGAATTGTGAAGTGATCCAACCATTCTGGAGAGCAATTTGTAACTATGCCCAAAGGGCTGTCAAATTGTATACACCCTTTGATCCAGCAGTATCTCTATTGGGCTTATATCCCAAAGAGATCTTAAAGGAGGGAAAGGGACCCACATGTGCAAAAATTTTTGTGGCAACCCTTTTTATAGTGGCAAGGAACTGGAAACTGAGTAGATGCCCATCAGTTGGAGAGTGGCTGAATAAGTTATGGTATATGAATGTTATGGAATATTATTGTTCTATAAGAAGCAATCAGCAGAATAATTTTAGAGAGGTCTGGAGAGACTTACATGAATAAGTGAAATGAGCAGAACTAGGAGATCATTATACATGGCAACAAGATAATTATACAATGATCAATTCTGATGGACGTGGTTCTTTTCAACAATGAGATGATTCAGGCCAGTTCCAATGATCTTGTGATGAAGAAAACCATCTAAACCCAGAGAGAGCATTGTGAGAACTGAGTGTGGTTCGCAACATAGCATTTTCACTCTTTTTGTTGTTGTTTGCTTGCATTTTATTTTCTTTCTCATTTTTTTCCCTTTTTGATTTGATATTTTATGTGCAGCAAGATACTTGGATAAATATGTATGCATATATTGGATGTAACATATTTTTACCATATTTAACAAATATTGGATTACTTGCTATCTAGGGGAAGGGGCAAGGGGAAAGAAAAGAAAGATTGGAACATGAGGTTTTTCAAAGGTTAATGTCAAAAAAATTATCCATGCATATCTTTTGAAAATTAAAAAGCTTTGATTAAAATAAATAAATAAATAAACCCTGCCTCATGAAGGTGCTCATCTGAGCTAATGGAAGACAACCACTACAAAGACCTGAAGATGGAATGCTATGTATGGGGAATTTCAGATATAAATGGAATGATGCCATTTATTCCAACCATTTAGGGACATATATATTCTATAGTGATTGTTGTACAGGTTTAAGAAGATTTTTATATTGAGCATTAATGTATTTATGTTTCTACAATATTTAAATATGTAATATTAGTGTAATTAATTAATATAACTTTAGCACTTAGCACTATACTTGGCTCATTAGAAATGTTTACTTTTTTGATTGACTGTTAAAGCAAATATATGGGGGAAGAGTTTTAATATTGTTAGGGCATCTTTGCCAGTCATCTTATCCATTTAAGTTGTTATTGTTGTTTTTAAAATATCTCCCTTTCCAATTGGAAGAGGAAAGCAATTAAGAATAATAACAAGGAATAATAGCTCCACAAGGAAAACTGGATTGATTTTGAGACTCAGCAAATTTAGTTTAAGAGCGAGGATGTATTTGTAGAGTGTTGTGCCATACAGAAGAATAACCACGACAGTTTTATTCTTTATGTAAAAATGATGGTAGTAATCTATATGCCACTTAGAGTTTTTCTAATTGAAGTGGTAGTGTTCACTGATCTCTTGGTATTTTTAATTCCCTTTGTTACTGAAATATGATTTCAACTAATATTTGACAGATAAATTTAATAGTCATGAACCAAAAAGGGGGTCAAATTTATTAACAATCTTAAATTTTAACAAGAAAATCAAATGAATTGACAGCAAAGCAAAGAAAATGCATTTCTTTCGTGTGTCTTGTTCCAGGCTTAGTTTTGAAGTTCTTCTACTTTAGTTCTTTTTTCTTCCTTCTGTTCCAGAGAGAAGATAAATAGCGCAAGCACTGTATATGTGTGTATATAGTTCTACTGATTCTGTACTGCAACATCTCTCAAAGTCTTCCTTACAGTGTACAGTTTTAAAATGGCTCTAAGACTGGAGGTTTATGGAGTTGATGGGCACCAGAGGAGATAGAACAGACCCAATAGAGGGATTGAATAAAAGATTTTGGCCTCATTTATTCTGTACTCTAAGTAAACAAAGTAATCTAAGTAAACTACATAAATGAGCCAATCTCATTTTTATTTTCTTTCTTCTTACAGAATACAAATTCAGTGCCAGGTGGACCAAAGTCATGGGCACAGCTGAATGGAAAGCCAGTAGGACACGAAGGTGGTGAGTGTGGGTAGAGGGAGTACCTAGTGAACTATTGAGGGTGGACCTTGTTAGCCCTAAGTTGATCCGGGATCGTGTCACATGATTCTGAATATCTTAATTCCAAAGTCTGAATATTATGTTATTGCTGCTGTTTTTTTGCAGTGTGTTGGCTCTTTGAAATCATTGTACTGAGAGAAATATTCATGTTGAAATGTGTATATGAGAGCTGAAGTCTACTCTGTCAGTCTGTAATTTGTTTGTACTGTTTGGTTTGATAGGATTGTATATTTCTTCTCTGCCAGACCCCCAGAACCCTCAAAGAATTGTTGGCATTTCCTTGCACTGTCTTTGGATATGGAGTTATAAATAATACCACCTTAGGGAGCTTGTTGCTTGGTTATTGGCAATTATGTAGAAGAAATCAACAGGTTAAACCTATAGAGGAATAAGGGGCAGGTATAGGTATCAAGGGAAATTGTCTATTATTTTACAAATAAATGATATACAATTTTCCAGAATGAAGGATAATATTGAATTTGAGTTGAGCTTATCTCAAGATCATGAATTCATATAAAATCTAAATTCCTATTGGTTTTGTAAATGCTTGAAGTTCACTTGAACTTGAAGAAATACAGTATAAAGGAATGGCTGCAAAGTAAATTTCAGAGTAGGAGTAAACCTATAGCTTCTCCACAAGTGATAAGGATACCTTCAGGCATCATGATGGTGATCTGTTCACTTTTGGAAGGCTATAGGCAAGAGGAAAGTTAGCCCTAAATATCTTTTTTTTTTTTTTTTTTAACTTTTTGCTGAGGCAACTGAGGTTAATTGACTTTCCCAGGGTCACACAGCTAGGGAATGTTAAGTGTCTGAGATCAGATTTGAACTCAGGTCTTCCTGACTTCAGGGATGGTGCTCTATCCACTGGGCCACCTAGCTGCCCCAGCCCTAAATATCTTAGGAGAATCTTGTCTACAGATAAAAACCTTAACAGTTTAGAAGGGGGAGAACAGAGAAGAAAAGGGATTGTTTATAAGAAAGTTTTATTATCCTAAAACTACTAGCACCCTTTCTCTCTTCTATAGAACTTTAATACCCTATCCTTTGTTAGGCAAATTATATAGTTTTATAGCAGGTGATATAAAAACATGCTGTGGATGCATCTGATTCATAGTACTAGGTGATTCTAGAATAAATTGCCTATTCCTATTTCTTGGTCTCTATTTTGGATATTAGCAAGATAGTTTCGGATAAAAAAATGGAGAATATAGTGGTTTTAGTAAGTATGTAGAAATTATTTAAAAAACAGTTTTCATGGAAGGATTGGTATTGGAAAATAGTAAACATTTTGGATTGACACAAATACATTATAGTTAGTTGTGAAATATTTAAGAGGAAAAAAAGTCATAAAAACAACCACAGTTCAATTCTTGTCTCTAGTGTTTGAAGAGACAACATAGTTCAGTGAAAGAAATACTGGTTTGGGGATCAGAGGCTAAAGATTCAAATCTCATCTCTGCCACATCCTACCTGTGTTATCTTGAGCAAATCACTTAAATTTTCTGAGATTCAGTTTCTTTTTTGTAAAATAAAGAGGAAGACTAAGATTATATATTTAAAGCTGGGAGCTTAGAAATTATCTGTTCCAGCCTCTTTATTTTATGAATCTCAGAGAATTTGTGACTTGACTAAGATGACATACAAGTTGTAAGCAGCAGTGCCAGAACTTGAATCTAAGTCCTCCAAAATCAGTTCCAGTAAAATCCCATTGTATCACATTGCCTCAGCCTATACTAGATGGCCTTTGAGGATTTTTCTGATTCTAGATATGTGAACCTGTGATATGATCATGTAATTTTTCTGGATTTCTTAGTTCAGCATTGATACTAACTTTTTTGATCCTAGAAGTCAATTTTCAATTAATTTGCCCAGCATTTATTAACATACATACAAAACAAACAGTCCTAATTAGTTGTTGGGGGAAGTACAAAATTTAGCTATTATATTATGTCCCTATTAGAATGTAAGCTCTATTGAGGTATAAACTTACTTTTTCCTCAGGGGAATTATAGTCTAATGGAGGAAAAATCACAAACACATATGACCATAATAAAAAACATTTTTGTTAAGTGCATTAGAGAGTTTCAAAACAAAGTGCCATGTGAGGTCAAATCCAAAGTAAAGACTACAGAGAAACAGGAAGGTGTGGGAAAGGAATGCTTTAGTAAGATGTTATAAAAGAGGTCACTTTTGAGTTAAAACTTTGAACGCTAAGTAGGAGTTCAAAGCATATACAAACTAGTTTGAGCAAAGGTATGGAGACAAAATAAACATAAGCTGTATTGAGACAGTGAGTTTGGCTAAAGGATGTGGAGTACATAACATCAGAGATGACTAAAGGAGATGGGCTAGTCACAGATTATGGAATACTTTGAATTTGCTATCAGTACTTTTATTTCTCAATTCTTATGGAGCTAGGGAATTCCCCACTTGAGATTAGTGATTGGATTTTTTAAAGTTAGTGGCCTTATAGCTGACTAGTTTTGAACTCTGTTGACAGAAGAAAGAGATTTTAATAGGAGCTGCATATTGAGAGGTAGTGTAGTTTGATGGGAAAACCACTAGATTTGAAGTCAAGGACTTGGCTTTATATCCTGGCTCTGCAGTTTACTAATTGTACAAGATGGTGATCATGAACGACTCCAGCTACCACAATATGACATTTCCATGCTCTCTATTGATGTTTGCTTGTATTGTGTTTCCTTTCTCAGATTTTTTTTTCTTTTAGATATGATTTTTCTTGCACAACAATGATAAGTATGAAAATATGTATACATATATTCGATTTGTCAAGTATTTTAACATAATTAACATGTAGTGGATTTCCTGCCATCTAGGGGAGGGGTGGGGACTAGGGGGGGAAAATTTGTAGCAGAAAGCTTTGTAAGGGTCAATGTTGAAGAATTACCCATACATATGTTTTGCAAATAAAAAGTTTTAATTAAAAAAAAAATAAATAAAAGACCCCAGCTAACAGCACTGAACACTGAAGTACTAATTGTCCACATAATAGAAAGTGTATATCTTATATTTTGTCATTCTCCTTTGAAATCATTGATGAGAAATGCTTGGTTTCAATTTTGCCCTAATTCCTCCACACAGAAGAATACGTTTTAGATATTGCTGTTGTGAAGATGATTGTAGTCTAGTGATAGAATTGCATTTGATCTGTTATTTTGTCCATCATTTCTTCAAGGGAGTGAGCTGTAGTAGGTTAATTTATATGTTGGGGAAAGTTGAGAATGAGTTAGCATCTGGAATGAATGTGTATATGGGAACTTGACTAATATGTGCCATTGGATGTGTTACTGTTAGTTCAGGGGAATAGTGGCTGACTTGTAAAGTGATGTCAGGGCATTTATAACAGTGATATTTTTCTTTTCTTTATGTGGATTCTATAGATTGTAGATTAAGAGAAGCAGTGGAAAGAGCATTATATGCGAAGTCAGAGGACAGGAATTTCAGTTTCTTTTACTATTATTTATTTTCATTTTCTGCACTTCAGTCTCCTCATTTGTAAAATGAATGAGCTAGTCTAGATGAACTCTAGGATCCATTCCTCCAGTTGGATCCTAAATCTATGATTATTTGCCCTTTGGCAAAAATAACTTCACCTCTCTATACCTGTTACCTATTGTGTAAAATGCAAGAATTAGACTAGATAATCTAAAGACCTTCCCTGGTTAAAGATTCTCTATGAATAATAATTTGGATTTATATAATGCCTTTCTTCTTAAGATACTACAGAATTCAGGTATATTCTTGATGCTTATAATTATGCTACCAAGGCCACCTGTGCAAAAGGAAATGCAAAAAAAGTCATATTGAACATTGACTTTTAAGATTCCTTAATCTCTCATTTTAAAAAAGTAGACCTCTTCATGTTTTATTCTTGCCATTGACCTTTTAAACCATGAAACAATTGCAAGCTAGACACATCCTTCACAGCAATAGCTCTTTTGTAACATTTGTAAATGGATTCTCTAGTTAATAGTTTGTGAATAATGTGTACAGTTATTACAATGGCAAGTTTATATGACTTTGGGGCTTCCTTCTTAACTATGGTGAAGGATGAGTTGCTGCCTTCTGCATATGTAGCATTTCCAGCTGCTTCCTTTTGGCAAAGTCTGCCTTAGTTAAGTAAGATCATGAATCAATAGTGATTATTATACCTAGGGGAAACTTGTGCTTAAACTGTGTAGAGAACAGTGTAGACCACAGTCAGGTATTTAGTGTGTGATTCTTATTATTCCCATTATAATAGGCTTTACCAAATTTACGGTAAATTATAGGAGGTCTAGAAAATTTCACTAAATCCCATGTGTGTTCTGGACTAAATGTTTGAGGTAAGAGGATATGTAAACAAAAATGAACTGAGAAAAGACACTCAACATAAGAGGGTAGGGACAGTCTGGGAACACTTGGTGACATAGGTGCCATCTGAAAATACTTTGAGAGAGACTTCTGAAGATGATGTATGCAACATCAGTGTAGTCATGTGTTGTCCTTTTTCAGAGATCATACTACTAGCAAACATCATCATCAAGAAAGCATAAAACCTACAACTTTGTGTTTTTCCCCTGCAAGAGTAGTATTACATTGTGCTTATCCATCAGTCTCATAAGCCGTATCTCATCACTTGTCCCCCTTATAAACAAGATGGTTTGCAGTAGTAGGGTTATAGTAGTGTATGGTCAGAAAGATGTTTACTCACCTACTTTGAGGGTGAAATATGTGGTCTTTGCCCCTCACTACCATTGTCCTCTAATCAACCTAGACTGGCCCATTTAAAAGCAATTCTATTTTAGTATATTATGGCTTTAAATGAGTCACAGATTCAGATTTAAAATTTTATAGCTAAACAAAGCTTTCCTAGCTTATAACTCATTTTTTCCACTGACTTCTTCCTGGTTTATTCAACAGGTTCAAGGGGCTCAAGCCGACTATTATCCTTCTCTCCCGAGGAATTTCCGACGCTGAAAGCAGCTGGCGAGCAGGACAAGGTTGGCAAAGAAAAGGGCGTCTTAGATCTGTCGTATGGGCCAGGACCAAGCCTCCGCCCGCAGAGTAAGTTATTAGGATTCCCTGTATCTGATCTCTTATTAAAGTAGCAGTGGTTTTTCTTCATCGTGTCTTTCTTCCCTGTGTAAGTTTCTCTCTGGTGGCCAAAGCCCAAAGGGTCCCAGGATGCTTGTGGCTTTTACTGGATTCTGTCATCCCTAGGCTTATTGCTTCTCTTCTGTCATCTTAGGGGACAGAGGAAGAATATTAGTTCCAAGAACCTAATGGAAAACTGAGAATTACATGCCCTTTCAGGCAGACAATTGTTAATTTCTTTGCAGTCATGCTTTTGATAGACAAAGGGTCAGTTGATTGGGTTACTGATCCTAGTAATGGTCTGTGCTACTATTTCCCTTCCAGTTAAGGTAGACTTGTATTACTTTTTGGTTTTTTATATGTTCTCTCCAGGGGATTGAGAAAGATATGACAGAAGGCTACATTTTGGGATATATGGCATATCCTTCTCTTCCTGTTTTAGACAGAAGACCCTAAAAATAAGCGCCTGCTTTTTTTTAGGATTTAATTCAGAGATTCTAAAGTGGTTTATTCATTTGCTAGTTTAAATGGTTAAGCTGCTTTTATCCTCATGTACTAGTTAGCTCCCACTTCTTACTCCTTCTCTCTCCTCTGATTGAGGTGTGATAGAACTGCCTTCACTTTGGATTAGGTGTTTGAACTGAATAGTTGTTTGTCTTAAGCTAGGGAATTTCTAGACTGAGTAACTAGAAATTTGAATTTGAGTCTTAGCTCTGCCTTTAAACTAATTTTATAACTGTGGGTACTCAAATCTCTTTTCTCACTTATAAAATAAGTGTTGAATTAGAAGATCTGTGAGGTCCCTTCAGTTCTCAAATTTTTCTAATTCCTTGGGTTATCTTACTAACTGAATAGAGGATGAATTGCTGCTGTCTCTGTCTGCAGTAATCTCAACTACCATCTTTCTGGCAAACTGTCAGCAGGACCCATGAATCAGTGATGGTAACTATACCTATGGTAAATGTATGCTTAAACTGTATAGGAAGCAGTGCATGCCATGACAATTTGGTTGTGTGGTTATTAGTATTATTGTTATGAGCTTTCTATGTACCAGGCTGGAGTTCAGGTAGTACTAGCTTAGCTATGGCTAATGACTGACTGCTAAAAGACTGAGTAGGAATCAACAGTGTTGCCTGGCTGCCAAAAATATGTTATGTAGTTTAATTTTGCATTAATACCAGGATTTTAAAATTTGTTTTGTTGACTTTTTATACCTCACTGTCACTTCCTAATGATCCTTCCTATGTTTTCTTAATAAATAAAAAACACAGTACATTCTGCACTTGTAGACTCCTACCTTCATCCAAAGGAAGGAAATCTATTTCTAGTCCCCTGGAAACAAGACCACTCATTTTACTAATTTGAATTCTTTTCTTTTAATGTAATTTTTTTTTCTTTAAAAAAACCAATAATCCAAAAATACTGTTCTTTTAGTTCTCCTCTCCAATTCCCGAACCTGCCCTAATTATCTCTTGTGCACTAAATTTTTAAAAAAATTTTATTAATACTTTTTATTTGCAAAACATGTATGGGTAATTCCTAAACATTAACCCTTAAAAGCTTTCTGTTACAAATTTTTCCCCCCTACTCCGCACCCCTCCCCTAGATGGCAGGATATCCACTACATGATAATTATGTTAGAATACTTAAGAAATCGAATATATGTATAGTTATTGCCACACATCATTTTTTGTGCAGGAGAAATCGTATCTACAAGAAAGAATAATCCAATAAAGGAAATACAATGCAAGCAAACCTCAATAGAGAGCATGAAAATGTTATGTTGTGGTCCACATTTCACATCCCTCTCTCTGGGTGTATATGGCTCTCTTCACCGAACAATTGGAACTGGTTTGAAGCATTTCATTGTTTGAAGAGAGTCATGTCCATTAGAACTGATCCTCATATAGTATTGTTGTTGCTGTGAATAATGATCTCCTGGTTCTGCTCACTTCACTGAGCCATCAGTTCATGCAAGTCTCTCCAGGCCTCTCTGAAATCGTCCTGCTGGTCATTTCTCACAGAACAATAATATTCCATAATATTCATATACCATAATTTATTCAGCCACTCTCCAATTGATGGGCATCCCTTCAGTTTCCAGTTTCTAGCCACTACAAAAAGGGCTGCCACAAACATTCTTGCACATATGGGTCCCTTTCCCTCCTCTAAGATCTCTTTGGGATATAGGCCCAGTAAAAACACTGCTGGGTCAAAGGGTATGCACAGTTTGATCACTTTTTGAGCATAGTTCCAAATTGCTCTCCAGAATGGTTGGATCCGTTCACAGTTCCACCAACAATGCATCAGTGTCCCAGTCTTCCCACATCCCCTCCAACATTCATCTTTATCTTTTCCTGTCATTTTAGCCAATCTGACAGGTGTGTAGTAGTACCTCAGAGTTGTCTTAATTTGTATTTCTCTGATCAACAGTGATTTGGAGCACCTTTTCATATGATTACAAATAGTTTTAATTTCATCATCTGAAAATTGTCTGTTCATATCCTTTGACCATTTATCAATTGGAGAATGGCTTGAATTCTTATAAATATGAGACAATTCTCTATATATCTTAGAGATGAGACCTTTATCAGAACCCTTAAATGTAAAGATGATTTCCCAATTTGATGCTTCCCTCCTAATCTTGTCTGCATTAGTTTTATTTGTACAGAAACTTTTTAACTTAATATAATCAAAATTATCTATCTGGTGTTCAATTAAGAGTTCCAGATCTTCTTTGGACATAAATTTATTCCATCTCCACAGGTCTGAGAGGTAAACTATCCTATGTTCTTCTAATTTGGTTATAATATCACTCTTTATAGCCAGATCATGAACCCATTTAGATCTTATCTTGGTGTGCAGTGTTAGGTGTGGGTCCAGCCTTAATTTCTTCCACACTAGTTTCCAATTTTCCCAGCAGTTTTTGCCGAATGGTGAGTACTTATCCCAAAAGCTGGGATCTTTGGGTTTATCAAACACTAAATTGCTAACATTATTACTAGCTTGTCCTGATATCCTATCCTGTGCCGCTGATTGACTGCTCTATTTCTCAGCCAGTACTAAATGGTTTTGATGACCGCTGCTTTATAATAGAGTTTTAGATCTGGTACAGCAAGGCCACCTTCATCTGTCTTTTTTTTTTTTTTTTTTTTTTTTATTAATTCCCTTGAAATTCTTGACCTTTTGTTCTTCCAAATGAACTTTGCTACTATTTTTTCTAGATCTGTAAAATAATTTCTTGGGAGTTTGATGGGTATGGCGCTAAATAAGGAAATTAGTTTGGGTAGTATTGTCATTTTTATTATATTCGCTCGGCCTACCCATGAGCACTTAATGTTTTTCCAATTGATTAGGTTTTATTTGTGTGGAAAGTGTTTTGTAGTTTAGTTCCTATAGTTTCTGACATTTTCTTGGCAGATAGATTCCCAAATATTTTATGCTATCATCTGTTATTCTGAATGGAATTTCTTTTTCTATCTCTTGCTGCTGAACTTTGTTGGTAATATATAAGAATGCTGATGATTTATGTGGATTTATTTTGAATCCTGCAACTTTACTAAAGTTGTGAATTGGTTTTAGTAGTTTTTTAGTTGAGTCTCTAGGGTTCTGTAAGTATACCATCATGTCATCTGCAAAGAGTGATAATTTGGTTTCTTCATTACCTGCTCTAATTCCTTTTATCTCTTTTTCTTCTCTTATTGCCAAAGCTAACATTTCTACTACAATATTAAATAGTAATGGTGACAGTGGGCAGCCTTGTTTTACTCCTGATCTTATTGGGAATGGTTCTAGTTTGTCTCCATTACATATGATGATCACTGATGGTTTTAAGTAGATGCTACTAATCATTTTAAGGAAAAGCCATTTATTCCTATACTCTAGTGTTTTTAATAGGAATGGGTGTTGGATTTTATCAAATGCTTTTTCTGCATCTATGGAGATAATCATATGGTTTTTATTAATTTGGTTATTAATATAATTGATTATGCTGATAGTTTTCCTTATATTGAACCAGCCCTGCATTCCTGGTATAAATCCTACTTGGTCAAGATGTATTATCCTGGAGATAACTTTCTGTAATCTTGTTGCTAAAATCTTATTTAAAATTTTTGCATCAATATTCATTAGGGAAATGGGTCTATAGTTTTCTTTCTCTGTTTTCACCCTACCTGGTTTAGCTATCAGTACCATATCTGTATCATAGAAGGAATTGTGCACTAAATTTACATCACAAATTAACGTCCTACATGGCTCTCTTCAACAATGAAATGTTTCAAACCACCTCCAGTCGTTCACTGAAGAAAGCCATATACACCCAGAGAGAGGGATGTGAAATGTGGACCACAACATAACATTCTCATACTCCTTGATTGATGTTTGCTTACATTGTGTTTCCTTTATCTGATATATTGTTTGTGTAGACAAGATTTTTCTTGCACAACAGTGACAAGTTTGGAAATATGTATACATATATTCGATTTGCCAATATTTTAACATAATTAACATGTAGTGGATATCCTGCCATCTAGGGGAGGGGTGGGGAGTAGGGGGAAAAATTTGTAACGGAAAGCTATGTAAGGGTTATTGTTGAAGAATTACCCACACATATGTTATGCAAATAGAATAAAATAAATTAAAAAAAATGAAAAAAAAAAACCAAAAAAAAACAAATTAACGTCCTATAGAACATTTCAAACTGGATACACCAAAGGCACACACTCAACATGCTCAAAATGGATATATGGAACTTAACTTTTTTTTCTCTAAAATTCATAATTCTTCGGAATTTCCCTATTATTGTCTGTCCCTGTTTTTATCAACATTACCATCCTCTTTCTTATCACTTGGATTTGCAAGTGTTATCCTTGATTTCTTACTCTTCTCTACCCACATATCAAAGCAGTTGGAATTATCTAGACATTTCTGTTACTTTAACAACTCTCCTATGAATTCCCTTTCCTCCCCTGACATAGCTACCACCTTAGCATAGGCCTTCATCACCTCTTGCTTGCGCTATTGCCATAACTTCCTAATTAATGTCCCTTGCCTCATCCCTCTTCCTACTTCAACTCATCTTCTACATGACTGCCAAAGTGATTTTCCCAAAGTTTTCTTCTGACCACCTCATCTCCTCATTTAGTAACTGAACTGTTAAGGCTTAGTGTCATTCCGGCAGATTAGAAAGTGCTTAATAAATACTTAGTGACTGATTAGCTTCCTGTTACCTTAATGATCTAATATAAATTATCATTTAAAATTCTTCACAATGTGACCCAGTTCTGCCTATTGTTTCCCCCCTATTAGCCTACTTGCTAATCTCCACACAGGATACTCAAATTTTCTATTTCCATGCTTTTGCATGGGTTAGCCCCTGTTTCTAGACCATTCTGCCTCCTGATTTCTACCTTTCGGAATACTTGGCACAAGCATCCCCCTGTATAAAAGGCCTTTCTTTGTTCTTGTAGTTCTTTTAGTGCCTCTCCATTGCTTTGTATGTTTTAGTTATTTGCCCGTATTTGAATAAGGTGTCTCCTGTTAGAAGTTCATTATGGAAAGGGCCTGTTCGTGTTTCTCTTTGTAACCCCAGTGCCTTACATAGTGCCCAGAAATATGTAGGGCCATGATAAAGGCTTTATTGATTCTGTTTTCTTTCTTCTGCATATAATTCATAAAAAAATCTTTATCTTTCTTATAATTTCTCACAGTCATCATTTCTTAAGGTACAATAAAACATTATTTTCATATAACACACTTTCAGCCATTCCCAAATTGATTAGCAACCCATTTGGTGCTAATTTTCTGCTATTACAAAGAGTCTTCTATGCATATTTTGGTATGTGTATGACCTTCTTTTTGTTTTTGATATTCTTTGAATATTATGCTGAGCAGAGTAGATATCTTTGATCAGAAGGTATGAACAATTCTGTAACTTTTTATGTAATTTTAGTTTATTTTTCAGAATGGTTGAAATAGTTTATAATTTTTCTAACATTATATTAAATAAGACTGTCTTCCTATAGCACCAGCATTGACTTATTGTCTTTTTTCATTTTTGCCAGTTTGATGGATGGGGAAGCAAACTTAGAGTTTTTTAATTTATACTTCTTTTAATTAGTAGTAATTAGTAATAAATCTCTACTAATCTCTAAATAGTAGTAGTTTTTTATAAGTGGTTGTTGATAGTTTGCATTTCTTTTTTTGAAATATATTCATATTCTTTAACTGCAAGTCTATTAGAGTGGCTCTTGGTCATTTATATTTATGTTAGTTTCTAACGTATTTTGGACTTTCATCTGATTTCATTTTCATTTTTGATATGAAGGTTTTCTTTTTCATTCAGTAGTTTGTCTTGTTTTGTTCAGTAGTTTGTTTTGTTAGTACAAAAGCTTTTTAATTTTTTATAGATTCAAAGTTAACAACTCTTGTTCTATTTCTTTTTCCAAAATGGGGCTATTTAAATAATTTATTTCCTCTTCTGTTAACCTAGGCAGTCTATATTTTTGTAAATATTCCTCCATTTCGTTTACATTATCAAATTTATTGGCATAAAGTTGGGCAAAGAAACTCCTAATTATTACTCTAATTTCCTCTTCATCAGAGGAAAGTTCTCCCTTATCATTTTTGAGACTAACAATTTGATTTTCCTCTTTGCTTTTTCTAATCAAATTAACTAAAGGCTTATCTATTTTGTTGTTTTTTTCATAAAACCAACTCTTAGTTTTATTTATTAATTTGATAGTTTTCTTATTTTCAATTTTATTGATCTCCCCTTTTATTTTCAGAATTTCCAATTTGGTATTTAATTGAGGGTTTTTAATTTGGTCTTTTTCTAGCTTTTTTAATTGTAAGCCCAGTTCATTGATCTTCTCTTTCTCTGTTTTATGCAAGTAAGCATCTAGAGATATAAAATTACCCCTTATAACCGCTTTAGC
>JAJPUD010004155.1:0-83272 GCA_023553655.1 Myrmecobius fasciatus | reverse complement strand
TTAATTTTGGGGTCTCTTTCAGGAGGTGATCGGTGAATTCTTTCAATACCAATTTTGCCTTTTGATTCTAAAACATCAGGGCAATTCTCTTTCAGGATTTCCTGGAAGATAGCATCAAGATTCTTTTTTTCATCGTGACTTTCAGGGAGTCCGATAATCCTTAGATTGTCTCTCCTGGATCTGTTTTCCAAGTCAGTTGTTTTTCCTAGGAGATATGTCATATTTTCTTCTATTTTTTCATTTTTTTTGTTTTTGTTTGACTGATTCTTGAAGTCTTATAGAATCATTTACTTCTATTTGTTCAATTTTAATTTTTAGAGCATTATTTCCTTCAGTTATCTTTTTTAGCTCCTTTTGTAGCTGGCCAATTGAATTTCTTGATTCAATGCATTCTTTTTCCATTTTGCCAATTTTATTTTTCAATGAATTGTTGTCTTTTTCCAATTCACCAATTTTGTTTTTCAGTGAATTGTTGTCTTTTTCCAATTTGCCATTTTTATTTTCCAGTGAATTGGTGATTTTTTCCAATTCACCAAATTTGTTTTTCAGTGAATTGTTTTCTTTTTCCAATTCACCAGTCCTGTTTTCCAGTTTTTGATATCTCTGTTGCCCTAATCTCAATTTATTTCCCCATTCTTCTTCTAGCTCTCTTTTGAGATTCTTTATGCAATCTTCCAGGTAAGCCTTCTGAAAGGGAGACCAGCTTAAGTCTGCCTTTCTTGCTTCATCTGGGATTGTTTTCAGAATCTCAGGATCTGGGGACTGCTCTATTTTTTCTCCGTAAAAGCTGTCTATGGTGAGAGCTCTCTTCTGCTTCTTACTCATAATTTTGAGTTGAAGTATCAGTCACCAGCAGGGAATATTGCTGCAGTTTCAATTTGCCCTGGGGCAGTTTGCCGAGTTGACTTCTGGTCTGAGGCTGGTCGGGCTAGATTCGCCCTAGGACCACGTTTTCAGCTGCTCTCGATCCACCCTTTACCAAAGGCAGATCTGCCAAAGCACCTGCCCACAAGCAAAGCAAAGTGGCCCAGGCGTCTCCCAGGGGCTTCCTGGGTGCCTAAAATCCGCCCCTCTATCGCAGCCCTGACTTCTGCCCTGGCTGGCGTCTGATCTCGACCAGCGGTCGATTTCCCGAGGCTAACCTTCTCCGAAGTTTTTTCAAAGTAGATATTTGATAGAAGTACGTTGTAGTCCAAGTGTTTGGTGGAGCCCTCACTCCAAAACCAGTTCGGAGGCTCAGTTTGTCTGGGTCTGAGGGAAGGTCTCTGGAGCTCACGGAGAACGCTGTCTGCAGTTTGCCATCTTGGCTCTGCCCCCCCAAAGTTAACAACTCTTAAAGATTGTTTACTTTTATTTTTTGTTTGATTAAGAATTCTAGCCATTGTTATGAACAGGGCTTATTGGGAACATGACAGCCAATTTTAAATGGTAGGACTGTTATTTGGAAAAGAAATTGAATCATAACTCAAAAGGACAGAACAAGGATTGGTGAGGGTAATGTTAAAGAGAGGCAGATTTCAGCTTTAATAGAACTTTCCAAAAAGAAAAAGAACAAGAGCTATCCCAAAATGAATGGTTTACTTTTTGAGGTCACAAATTTCTTGGTCACTGCAATTCCGAAACTGAGTGAATAATTGACTGATAAATGGATTGTAAGCTACTTATGGACAGTTTATTTCATTTTTGTATTTTTTTTCTCTAGCATTTACTGTACTGCCTGGGATATAGAAGGGTTTTAAAAAATTGATTGGTTTGTTGTTGTAAAATAGAGAAGGGGGTGTAGGAGGGAATAGGTACCTAGATGGCCCCTCCCATGTGCCAGGAATTATGCTAAGCCCATTTACAAATACTATCTCATCCAAGGCTCACCACAGTTCTTAGAGGTAGGTGGTGTTAATATTCCCCCTTTACAGTTGAGGAAAATGAAGCATCCAGAGAGTCAGTGACTTGCCCAAGGTCTGCCAGCTAGGAAGGACTTGATACCAGGTTTAAATGCAACTCTTCCTATCTCTAGGCCTGGGACTGCCACTATTGTGCCTCCACATGACCCTGGTTCCCAGTAAAATAGACTCCTGTGAATTGGAAGTTTAGAGTATGTGATCAAGGCTTAGATTTTTTTCCCAGATATTATATGACTATTTTTAGAGATAATATAGACTCTTTAGAGCTTCTGTTTTAGACCAAGTATTTATTGGGGGTTAATGCATAAGAGTTAATCACTTGGAACCAGAGAATTCTGAGGTAGACCTGTCTGTTAGCACCTCTTTGTCCTTGGACAAGTAGTTTAGGTTTCCTTAGGTTTCAGATTCTTATAAAATATGAGCATTAGTCTAGATGATCTCTGAAGTGCATTCTAGCTCTAAATTCCAAAATATATATAGAATTGGTTAAGATATGAGAAACTACATTTCAGGGACACATATTTCAGTAAACTTATATGTTGTGGTGCCCTTGATTAAGAATTATTTAAGAGGAGTTCTTTTAGGGTGAATGTTGAAAACTATCTTTGCATGTATTTTGAAAAAGCTGTTATTAAAGAAAAAAAAAGTTCTTTTAGCTTGATTCAATTGATTTTTAGCCTGTAACTCCATTTTCCAGTAGCTCTTAATGCAAAATTAAATGATGCTGTTTGGTAGCAGTATATTAGCAAAATCATATAGTGAAATGCTTATGTTAACCATTTCTTAAAAATTTCAGTTACTTCTGACTGGAGACTAATTTGTTTTTATACCTGCTTTAATTTATTTGGAGGGTTAGTTCTGTGGGCCTGTGCTGATCTATATGTTTGGACCAGGACCCTAACCTTTAGCTATATTTCTCATTTTCTATTGCCAGCTAAAATGCCCTTTAGAGAGGTCCATTTATTCATACTCATGTGATAGCTATCTGCTTGACCCAATTCAGCTTGATTCCTCAATTTATATATATACATATATATATATATATATATTTTTATGAAAGAGGGGGTCCCTTTGACCTTCATAACCTCATGCCGCTCCTTCCCCCTCCCTCCTTTTTTGCCCCCTTTTAATTTCCAGATGTGACGAGCTGGAGGGAGGGCGGTGGGCGGAACATAACCTCTGCCACATCTCTGACCGCCTCCCCGACTGAGCCGGGCAGCAAGAACTCGAGTACAGGAGATGGAGCCCCCTCCTCGACATGTACCAGCGATTCTAAGGAGCCTTCTCTCCGCCCGGCTCAGCCTGTCCGAAAAGGGGCTTCACAGTTCATGGGAAATGTATACCACCCACCTACATACCATGACATGCTTCCTGCTTTTGTAAGTCCTAAATGTGTAAAATTTTTCTTGAAGTTGGATTGTGTCCAGCAGACCTTAGCTCAGATGGCTGACTCTTTTGCACATTATCCAAAGCCTTCTAATCCAAATGTGTAATTTTAGAGGTTTCTACCCCTTTGCATTTTCCTAGTATTTGATTATTTCAGCACTGGTTTTTCAGTATAAGAAAAATTGGTATTCCCCAAATAAGTCTCATTCCTATTTTTTTAAATTTACAGCAAGAAAGAAATTAAGGGGTGGGGGATAGTACAGTTAGGGGATGATTAATTAGAAAAGCTGAGGGTACCCTACTGTTGTCTTCCTCAGTTCTTTTCTAGGCAAGTCAGATTTGACAAAAATCATCTATTTTGTATAATTATTTGAAAACCTGTTTACCAATATTGTGTTTCAGATGTGTTCACAACAGTCACCAGAGACCCAGGGTACAGTGGAACGAGGGTCTTTTCCTCTTCCTCAACTACGCCTCGAACCTCGAGTTCCTTTTAGACAGTACCAGATGAATGACCAAGATGGGTAAGATACCATATTTGATGTATGGAAATCTAAGGCATATGTAGTTTTTAAGAGTATAATGAATATAGACAATTTCAAGATTGAAAGCCAATTGGGTTATATTGTTTTGATATGCTAATTGTATAATAGACAAAGGACACTGAATTTTAATTATAAGGCACTGGGTAAGTTGTACCAAAATTACATGTTTTCTCAAGATGCCAGGAGCAATAAATGATGGACCTTATACTTACCCTATGTAATAAAGGACTTTCTTGCACTTATATGAAAATAAATTAAAGGAGGGCTTCAGGGAATGATTTTAAGTATCATATATACCCTTGAATCTTTTAATTATGGATAATTAAAACAGAAGGAAGAAAACTCCAGTCTATGTGACTGGCACATACAATATCATCATTGATCTTCTCCTTTCCAATAGGAAAGAAAACAGAATGGGAATGTCCCGCCCAATACGCCCCATAAGACAGCTAGGGGAACGTGCTCCACGACCCACCATTATCAATGCTGAAAACCTCAAAGGGCTTGATGAACTTGATACTGATGCAGATGATGGTTGGGCAGGTATGAACTTTAATTGCTTGATTGGTTTCCAAATGACTGTTTTAAAAGGTAGGAATAATAGTAATTCACATGTATTCTCTATGTTCTTGATAGGATTACTAAATTTTTGTATACCTTTTGACATGTTTTTCCCCTTGGCTTGGAAGTGAAGGGGAAAGGTATAGAGGAACTTTGAGAGTTTACATTTTATTACAACAGGACTGGGGTTTCTTTTTGGCTATCAAATTTGTGCAGTTGTCTTTCATGATAGTTTTTGAAGTTAGGTGGGCTTCTTTTTTGTGTATGGGGTAGACTGGGTTTTGCATTTCAGAGTTATGGGAAATTTCAGAATGTGACTTTATCTGTAACACTGGGGGGTCTTTTTATGGTCTGGCTTAGCAACTGATTTGATAGGCTAGCCTTGTGTTCCCCTACCACATTGGAAAGATGCTGAATTTCTCTTCTTGTGTTGTTTCCTCCTTGGTTCTCCTGTTGCTGTAGGACTTCATGATGAAGTAGATTACTCAGAGAAACTGAAATTTAGTGACGATGAGGAAGAGGAAGAGGCTCTTAAGGATGGAAGGCAGAAGTGGTAAGAAGTCTCTGCTTGGCTTGGTTTTTCTAATAGCAACTGTCCAGACTTGAGGATATTTAAAATAAACTATCCTATAGTTTATCTATAGTTATAGATCTATCTTACAAATCCTAGTGTAATGCCTCATCATGGCATGGAAGGTTTTTGAAGGCTGTCACTAAATCATAAATTCTGGCAGGTTCTTTTATTTTGGAAAGACTTTCATAGTCCTAGCAACACTCCCATGACTTGCTTTTTGAGAACCAACCTGTATAAGTATGGTGAAGGTCATTAACATTAGAATTGAATTCTTTGGTTGCGGTACCAGTGAAACATAGAGATTCAAAATGGCCAGTCTTGACATTTTCACAGGAAACAAAATCAGAAGAAAAAAAGGAAGATGCAACTAAGTGAAAAAATAGTTTATAGGTTCTTAGGAATGTGTAGAGGAAAGGACCAAAAGGTCTTGAAACTTCCTCATGTATAAAACACTCAAATGTCCTTGCCACATGGAGAGCCAAGGGCAATGTTGTATTAGGATATAGAAATTCACTTATAAGATCTAAAGAGGATAGCAGAAGATGAGTAGTGTTACCTCATAAAACAGTGAGAAGCAGTGAAGGGAGAAAAAAAAATTAATGCTAAAGACCCAACTGAGCAAAGACAACCCACAATTAAGAAAAAATTGTAAAAGTATGGTAACAGATGAAACATATATGTCCTATAAATATCTTAAAACCAAATTTACTATCTTTCTCCCCAATCCTTATCTTCATAAATTCCATCTTATTGTCAAAGTTGCCACCATACTCAGCCTCCAGAATAGAAACCTTAGGGGTCATCTTCAATTCATCATTTTTACCTCATCCCCAGTCCGTTGTGCTATCATGCTAGTGAAGACTGTCATTACCTTACACCTGAATTACTGCAGTAATTTATTCATTGGTGGTCTTCCCTCAAGTCTCTTCCCCACAATAATCCATCCTTTACTCTGCTGTCACATTGATTTTCTTAAAGTAGATCTGACCATATTGTACATTGCCCATTTACATCCATCATTTCATAAACTCCTGTGAATCCCCATCACTTTTAAGATTAGGATTTTTAGGCTTTTTTTTTTTTTTTTAAGACATTGGAGTTCAAAGCCCTTCCTGTCCTGGCCCCCTTCTGTCTTTTTACCTTACTTTCCTCTGGTTAATCAACTGTGGAGTGATGCTAGTTCCTTTGCATCTCCCAGCATTGGGCATTTTTATTTGCTTTTCCCCTTGTCTGGACAACTCATGCTACTCAATGTCTCCACCTTTGACTTTCTTCAAGTATCAACTAAAGTACCACCTGCTGCAAGAACCTGTTCTTGCATTCTCTTTCCCCTCCCCACCTCAATGCTAGTGCCTTTCCTCTCTTAATATTTCCTTCAGTTTGTCCTATGTATATTTTGTTAGCACGTAATTGTTTCTGTGTTGTCTTCCTATGAGAGGTGATTGGCAATCTCTTTCCTCTTTTATCAACCCTCTTTCTCAGACTAATCATTCAATATCTTAATGCTTTATCTTCATAAATAGTGCTTTCATTCATCACTATCTTCCTGGTTATACAGCCCTAATACTTATTCAGGGTCTTTTGGCTTCTTTTCTGGAGAGTTGTTGATGCCTTTTAATTGTTCCTTGTGCTTTTAGGCTCTCTTCTCCCTTCTCCATTCTCCATTCTTCACACAGATGCCAGATAGGTATTCCTAAAATAAAAAATCTGATAGCATCACTTCCTTACTCGAAAACAGTTACTGTTATTGTTCAGTAGTTTGAGTTTTTTTTATCCCATTGGGGTTTTCTAGGCAAACATACTGGTTTGTCATTTTCTTCTAAGCTCATTTTACAGATGAGGACACTGAGGCAGAGTTAAATGACTTGCCCAGGGTTACACACCTAATAAATATCTGAAGCCGAATTTTAATTCAGATCTTCCTGACTCTGGACTTGATGCTTCTTCTGCTGCACTACCTAGATGAGTAGATTCCTATAGTTTTGGGAATAAAATATAACAATTTTTTTTTATTAAAACTTTTTATTTGCAAAACATATGTATGGGTAATTCTTCAACATTGACCCTTACAAAGCTTTCTGTTACAATTTTTTCCCCCCTAGATAGCAGGAAGTCTACTACATGTGAATTATGTTAAAATACTTAACAAATCGAATATATGTATATGTATTTCTACACTTATCTTGCTGTGCAAGAAAAGTCAGATCTACAAGAAAAAAAAATCTGAGAAAGGAAACCCAATGCAAGCAAACATCAATAGAGAGCATGAAAATGTTATGTTGTGGTCCACATTTCATATCCCTCTCTCTGGGTGTATATGGCTTTCTTCAGTGAACAGTTGGAACTGGTTTGAAACATTTCATTGTTGAAGAGAGTCATGTCCATCAGAATTGATCATCATATAGTCTTGTTGTTGCCGTGTATAATGATCTCCTGGTTCTGCTCATTTCACTCAGCATCAACTCATGCAAGTCTCTCCAGGCCTCTGAAATCATCCTGCTGGTTCTTATAGAACAATAATATTGCATAACATTCATATACCATAATTTATTTAGCCATTTTCCAATTGATAGGCATCCATGCAGTTTCCAGTTTCTAGCCACTACAAAAAGGACTGCCACAAACATTCTTGCACATGTGGGGCCCTTTCCTTCCTTTAAGATCTCTTTGGGATATAAGCCCAATAGAAACATGTCAAAGGGTATGCACAGTTTGATACCTTTTTGAGCACAGTTCCAAATTGCTCTCCAGAATAGTTGGATCCGTTCACAGTTCCACCAACAATGTATCAGTGTCTCAGTTTTCCCATATCCCCTCCAATATTCGTCATTATCTTTTCCTGTCATTTTAGCCAATCTGACAGGTGTGTAGTGGTACCTCAGAGTTGTCTTAATTTGCATTTTTCTGATCAGTAGTGAATTGGAGCACCTTTTCATATGACTAGAAATGGTTTTAGTAAAATATAACATCTTCAGCTTGGCATTGAAAGTTCTCCAAAATCAGGTTCCCACCTCTTTTTCCAGTATTATTTTATTCTTCTTCTTCATCTCATCTTTTTTTAGTCTAACGCTAGGTATTATAATTCCCATGCATCACATCTTTTTCCATGCTTTGGCACTGGCATAATTTTTTCCCCCTCTTTAAGTTAGTTATATGTGTTATCTCTTCCTCTTTATTCTCTCTTCTCCCCTTCCTTCCTTTCCCCCTAATTTCTTAGTATTTTCTTTATATTGACTTAATTGTGTACAAGTTGGGTTTCCTCAATAACACAGAGGGCTAAGGCAGCTGTTTTTCTCTTCCTAGTGGTTTTATGCTTAGTAGATTTTTAATAAAAGTTGGTTGAATTAAGTGATATTTTAATTTTAGATCAGTCACTGGAAATGCAGTTTATATACACAGGTTGTTCATAATGGAGGTAACACAATTAGAAGGCTTTGAGAGGACTATACCCAAGGTGTGTGAGGGAGGGGAGAATATTTAAGATTTTATTGTTATTAAAGAAAACCAGAATGAGAAAATAAGTACAGACTCATCTGCCTACTTTCTATTCAAAAATTTTAAGAGAATAGATTACACAGTACTGATTGAAAACTGTAGAGAATACAAGTATTTACTGTCTATTGACTTTATGTGATTTGATCAACAAAAACCATTACCTTAAAGATATGTTTTAAACAAAAGATACGCTTGTCTGCCGTGCATATCAGAACCATATAAAATGTTAACATGAAAAATGGCAAACTTTCTCAGTTGTTAATGTCAAATGGCAAACTTTCTCAGTTGCTAATGTCAATTGAAGCATAAAACTGATAGTTGAGTCCTCTACAGAGGTGAATATAGAGAGGGACCTTCAGAGTCTCTGAAGGATCCCCTCCTTATAGTATCAAGTCTCTTAAGGTGATTCTATTTATGAATGATAGTGTTAATTACTTCAAACTCAGAACATGTAGAACTTCTTAAATGAGACTCAAGATTTTGGCCTAACTACTCACATAGATATCACTAAGTGGATTTAGGGTATTTATTGTCCACGCCACAACTAATAGTTTTGGTCACACAACCGATATGTGAGAATAGGCACTGCAGTTCTGAACTGGGTTCATGGTCAGAAAGGAGAAACATGAAGAGGGAGGAGAAGCAGGAGTGTGGACTGGATTGTTAGGTAGCAGAGTTCCCCCACATCACATCTTTGGGGAGAATTTTTCAGTTCTTTTAATAATCTCAAGCCTGTCCTGGAAACAAAGTCCTCATTTTTCTCCTAACTCCCTCTTTTTACCTTTTTAAGAAAAATTTTTTTTCAGTTCCAAATTCTCACAACCCTCTTTTCCCTCCAGCCCTTTCTCCACCCATTGTGAAGTCAAGATATATCATACTTATGATACATATGAAATCCTACAAAACATTTCCACATTAGCTATGTTGTGGGATCGGGGGAGAAGCAAGAAAACTAAAGAAAAAAAAATATTCTGTATTCAGAATTCATCAGTTGTTCCTCTAGAATCCTTCAAAATTATCATGGATCACTCCCTCATTTTTAAGCCCTTTAAAAATTCTGGTACCCTTCTATAGACTTAGGTGAATCATGTACTGAAGTTGGGAATTAAAATCCTCTAATTATGATATCAAATTGAAGCAGAAATTCAACCCTGAAGGCTGCCTTGTTGATTACATTTTAATCTAGGTTAACTACACCAGAGTTTTCATCCTCTGCCCTAAACAATGTTCTGTTATTCTTTTGTGTTTAACTTAAAATCTGCAGAAGAAAACAGTTACCTGTTTTTGCATATTTAGACTGATTTCTAGATCCACAGCAAACTGTCTTCAACAAGAAAATACTCTGTTGTTAGAGTGAAAAGAATGCTGGATTTTGAATCAGAGAACCTATATATCACAGCTCTTCCATTTGTTTCCTTTATAATTTTGGACAAATCAGTTTACCTCTCCAAACCTGTTTCCTTACCTTTAAAATAAAGAAATTAGATTTGATCCCTAAGGTCCTTTCTAACTCTAAATTCTCTGATTGATGATGACTTCTATGGAATAATCTTTACTCCTAATAGATTTCAGCTTTTCTCCTTCATTATGACCTAGTGGTGTTAGTGACTTTGTAGGGGTTTGTTGGACTTCTCAGATAATATTAGTTAGAAGGACCAGAATTTGTTTAAAATGATTGAAAGAATTAATCTTAAAAGGAATTTTGTTATAGGAACAGTTGGGATCCAAGGAGGCAGCGGCAGTTGTCACTGAGTTCTGCAGACAGTGCTGATGCCAAGCATACCCTGGATGAAGGAAAGAATTGGAGTGAATCTCTGGGCATATCTCGGGCCATCCGTAAGGTGCTAGAGCCTCAACCACCTTCTAGGAAGCTGAATAGTTGGACCCCAACCCCTGATTATCAGGTATGTTGTATGCTTATGAGATCTGTGTTTTCTCACTGTTCAAGTGAGAAAACATATAAATCTCCACTGATCAGGAAAAGATTCATAGTTGAACCACAGATAAACCACAGAGCATTTAATTAATCAGATGATATAGTTATATTGCCACTGAATTCTATAGGTATGTCCCTAAAAAGTATACAAATTGTAATGTTTTTGATGTCATTGGAAACCGGCTACTTCAAAGAATTCTATTGTAAATATTTGTATAATTGTGTTTTGTTCTCTCATGCATAATTCTAGATATGATTATGTTTTATTTTCAAATGAGCAGCTCGTTAACAATTTAAGTAATAAGGAATATAAGAGAAGGCTTATATTTAATCATCTTATGGTGACCTGCTTGTATTAATTTTTGGATTTTGTGAGTAATAATTACTTCAATATGTTGCTTTAGCATCTTCATACTGGCTTTACATTTATTTATCTTTTGAGCTTTACAACATCCTCTGAATTAGGTATTATCCTCATTTTGGACATTAAATTGAATGGGTATTATACTGTTATCTTCTAGATAATTAATACTTTTTGCCAAACCTATGATGGGATGAATATCTTAGGCCAGGTATTGTCAGAATTTATAAAATGATAACCATTTTTTGTTTGTATTTGAGCACTGATAGGCCAAGAAATTGCTTTTCACCAGCCAAACTTTGTAACCCATCTGCAATCCAACATCTTCAGAGAGAAATCAGATTTTCCTATTGTATCTTCAGTACTCAAAGTAGCTGTTAAAGTTTGATTAAGGTTGCAGTCTTTTGATAGAGCAAGAATCATTTTAATTTTTGTATAATGAAAATGAATTTTATAGTTTCATTGTGGAGTTGTATATTTGGAGGATTATCCATTTGTAAAAGGCTATAAGAATTGAGTAGTTTTGGTGCCTAAAGAAAGGTGAAGGAATGGAATCCTGGCCCTGTGCTCTAGTAGTCTAAGCTTCCTGATGTCTGAATTTGTCACCCATGGCTCTTTTTGCCCTGGAAAGTGAGTTGGGAGGCATAGAGCGAAACCTTTGTGGAGTTAAAACTTGTGATTTCTGTTGTTTTTTGAAATAGCATCTCATCATAGGCTCTCTTGTTTTGACAGAAGCCTTCAATGAATAACATGCTGCGGCAGCAGTCTTTGGAAGATAAGGAGGATAAGCTGCCCCCACGGCAAAAGTTTGTCCCCTCAGAAATCTCTGAGGCTGTGGAGAGAGCCCGAAGACGCCGGGAGGAAGAGGAGCGGCGGGCTCGGGAAGAGAGGTTGGCTGCTTGCGCTGCTAAGCTCAAACAGTTAGATCAGAAGTGCAAGCAAGCCCAAAAGGCCAGTGAGGCACAGAAACACCCAGATACTGAAGCCCCTCGATCCCCCGTCCCGGAGAAAAGCTCCCCGCAGGAGAATGGCCACGCTTTCCACAAAGGTATGAACTGTTCCTCAGCTATGTAACTCCAACAGCCTCATCACTCATCAGGTAATTCCATGGAGTTGGTAAATGTAAAATTTTTTTTATAATTACATAGCAACATTCTCTGATGGCCTTGGAGCATATTATAAGCAATTTTTTTGTTTCACAATATTTTTTCAACAAAGTTTAGGTGACGTTTTATAGGCTAAGACTTACTTTCCAATGTGTGGTTTGTTTGTTTGTTTGTTTTAATTGGAAAAACCATTACCCTGAGAATTAAACTTGCTTACAGTTAAGATTTTATTAGTAGAGATGGGAGGAACTGACACTAGCTCTTAGATTTGAGCTACTACTCTGGCCAGGCCAGGAATTTTCTTATTGTGTCATTTGACTTTGGTAGCAAATACTTTATATTTGGCAGAGGATTGTCCTTTAGCATTAACTGTCTATAACTGGAGCAAAAAAAAAGACATTTTAGGGGCCAAATGAGTTTTGTTCAGTTCTGAATCAAAAGACTGAAAGATTATGTGAATACTCTTTAAATTCTTTCTAATTTAGTAAAGTCACATATCATAAAATTTTTCTCTTCCTTAATGACCTTAGCTAAAAAGAGAGAACAATGTATGTGGACAGCACAATAAGAACATTGAAGATTGATACCTGACATCACATTTTCAGTGCTTTTGTGAAGTGACAGTATAAATTCTTCTGTGTTTTGCTCTGCAGCAACACCTGAGTTACATGCTCAGGAATCTCCTGCTACTTATAATGAAGAAGAGTCAGCTGTCCCTTCTGCTGTGATCCAGAGCAGCAGTGATGAGGAGCTCAGAGAATCCACATCTCCTGCACAGGAATTCAACAAATACCAAAAATCACTTCCCCCTAGATTTCAGCGCCAACAACAGCAGCAACAGGTAAAGACAGTAAGAATTTAAAAGAATTTTCCAAAACAAAGCAGCAGTTTCGATTTCTTTTTCCTTTTGTCCTTACTGATCTGTAATTTTAAGAGTTGGGCAATTAAAATGGAGGCAGTGGTAGATCATAATATACTTATTACTTATTAAAATTAAGGAAGACTTCGAGCAGCTAGGTGGTGCAGTGGATAAAGTACCAGCCCTGAAGTCAGGAGAACCTGAGTTCAAATGTGACCTCAGACACTTAACACTTCCTAGCTGTGTGACCCTGGGCAAGTCACTTAACTCCAACTCCCTTCACTAAAAAGAAAAAAAAATTAAGGAAGACTTTTGGATGAAATTTGAAACTCTTGGTCTCTTTTCTGTTTTTTTTCCAGTAGTTACAAGACAATGTGCTTGGTTAGCAGTATGTAAATGAAAGAGTATACTTTAGACCCTGACGAACAGTTCTTGTGTCAAAATAGTATCCTTTGGTAAATTCATGAAGTTAAGGGGTCTCATTAAGGTATTTTGTATGGTTTTATTTAAATACCACATTACTAACAGTGACTAAAATTACCCCTTAACTGAGAGGTGGGATGGACCAGCATCAGGCTGAAAGTGATTAATAGGCAAACTGAAAAAATCCAGTAAACAAGCTGTGTGCTTAGCTTCTCCAAGAACATTTGAGGTTGGGACATGAGGACCTCTGCTGAGTTCTCATGTCTTGCTTCTATTTTTGAAAGAAGGAAAATAGTTATCATGTCTGTTATAATTAATGCATTAACCAGTTATCAGATTGTTCTAAAGAATAGATTTTGCTGGAGCATCCAAGATCTTTAGATAAGCTATATTTCTTGAGTATTTATGGGATGTGCTTTTTTTGCATATTGACCCATAGCCACCTTGTTTTCCATATGGAATCTACTGTATCCTCATGCAGTATTAGCAGGCGGTTTAAGGGGCCTTTTCTATTTTTATTTGGGAAGGGTTGTGATGAAGGCATACTGAATAAAGTTGCCTTAACGTGTCCTACTAGTAAGGATCATATGCTTATTGAATTGATTCAAGTTTGTTTTTTTTCCAACAGAACCAACTAACCTTAGGACTTATGGAACAAAATAGGATAAGGAAGAAATAAACTCTCTTTGTGGGGAATTCTTTGATTTTTCAATTTACATTGATTCTTTTCAAAGATTGGATTACTGATCAGTTCTAGGCATCAGATTGCATTTGAATAAATACTGCCCATGTTATTGCAGCATGTCTATTTCTGTAGTTTGATGGCATAAATCAATTTTCACTTTGGGAAGTTTTTATAGCCATATACACTGTGGCCAACCACGGCCATGAAGGCTAGCACTCCTGGGTTTCTGAGGTCATTTCCTGCTTTTATTTTCCTCATCCATATGGGGTGCTGCTTTGTTTAGTTCTTGATCTCTCAAAACTGTGGCATCTGTTTGATCAGCCGTGGAAGAACATGCCTGTGGGTAGGTGCTTCCAGTTTTCAACATCTTGTACCTTACCAAATTCATTTTCCTTCTTAATCAGGAACAGCTGTACAAGTTGCAGCACTGGCAGCAGCAGCAAGTCTATCCTCCACCTTCCCATTCCCACCCTCAGCGCACCTTTTACCCACATCACCCTCAGATACTAGGATTTGATCCCCGTTGGATGATGATGCCTCCTTACATGGATCCACGAATACCTCCAGCTCGAACCCCTGTTGACTTTTACCCTTCAGCTCTACATCCTTCAGGTAAGAACTTTCTGATTGTAATCTAACCCAGGATTAGTCAACTGGCCAGATTCTTTTTATCATTTATTCTCCCCCTTGCTCATCTATAGTTTTTAGATGTGTGGGGGATAAGTTTAAATTGTTAGAAAATTTTTTACTTATGTTTTTAGAATGAAAAAGACGTTGGTAGGTTAGTAGTCTTGGATGACCCAAGTCTGACTAGTGAGAAACTTCAGCTCCCCCAGAGTTCGGAGACTGTACCCAAACTGGTCAATATATTTTATCAGTGATTTTTATCTTAATCTACTTAGGTAGAGAAGGGTGGAAATCTCATCTTTCCTTTCTCACTGCAAATTTCCCTAAACTGAGGAAACCTTTTAACTTTTTAAAGCTCTTGCAAGTTTCTAGAATCTTTTACCTTGTGGTGGATGATGGCTAGGTAAGAAAGAGCCTGGGGAACGCCAAAGTAGCTTATCGTTTACTCTAGGCAGGCTTTTGGGATCTTAATTCACTTTTCTCAGCTCTATAGCAGTGAAAGACTCCTAATATGGAACATCATAAAATCATTTCATTTCTCTGAAAGTTATCTCTGATGTGTTGTGGGTATTTGTTGTGAATAATAATAAGCTTTGTAAATCAGTCACTGATGAGTGGCAGCATTCCCATTCCTTTTTCCATTTTTTTATTTCTTGACTGTTCTCTCCAGTCAACTGGTAGGTTTCCATAGCTACCTCCTTTTTCTTCCTTAAGGAAGAGATTACAGCAGTCCCCACTGTGCAGCTGGGTTCTTAATAAGATCATAGTTATCAGTTCTTTGCTATCTTTAGGAATGATGAAACCAGTGATGCCACAGGACTCCATCAATGGGACTGGCTGTCACTCTGAGGAACAGAACTGTCCACCCCCAGTCCAGGAAAGGAAAACTGCATCAATGGAGCCTGCTCCTGTGTGGAGCCAAGAGAGCTATGTGACAATTCAGAACAAGGGGTATTCTCTCTCAAACCCAAAGCAAAATGACCCAACTTTGACAGTTGAAGGAGTACATGTCAGGTGAGAGGCTGTGGGATGCCACTGACCTACTACTGATTAACTGAGGATGATTCTCCCAAGTCCTTGCTTACAAGATGAAAATCAGGGTTCAATGAGAGATGGTGCTAGTGAGATGAAGGGGAACAGTAGACTTCTTTATATGCCCTTAGGGGAAGAAAGGGTGATAAGGGGCTTTTGGACATCTGCATTTTCTTTTGGATGCTTCTTTGTGAGAGAATTGAAAGCCAACTAGGAATTCTTGATAACTAAACCGAAGCAGTAACAGGTGCTGCCTTATTCTCATGCATTAGGACTTCAAGACCTTTTTAGAGTGGGTGGGTCAAGGCTGCTTGCTAGTTCCTCAAAGTTGAGGAAATCAATGCTGATTACCCAGTGCTTTACTTACAGAGTTCAGCTTACTATTGCTTTTCCCTAAGTTCATTGTTTTCAGGATGATACATTGTGTCTCCCAGGGTTATGAATTCCTCAGTGTTGTGGATTCTAAAGACAGTGACAGACAAATTATTCAGACATTCTGACTTGTGGGTTTGTGATTACTTTGTTTTAAGATAGAGAATCATGTTGATGCTTGTAATTTAAAATACCAAACTTTCCCCTCCTCTTTTGGAACTATATTCAGAATGGAAATCTGGAACCAGATTCGAATCACAATTATTGTGTTTTTTTTTTTTTGTTTTTTTTTTCCTGGTTCCTTTTCAGGAATGAAAGCTCTTACTCTGCCTCAGCTGGAAGGTCAGGAGGTATAAGTGCCCAACATGATCTCTTTGAGGAGAGAGGAGATGAGTACTTAAATGCTTTTGACAAGAAGGCCCAAACAGACTTTGACAGCTGTGTCTCTTCTCAAAGAATAGGCCAGGAGCTTTTGTTTTCACCCCAGGAAAATGTACAGGAGGCAGTTGCTTCTGGGGTTCACCACACAAACCTCAGGTGCTCCCCATTGGAGTCTGACTTTGTCCCAAGTGATAAAAAACCAGAATATAGCAGTTGGGATGTTGGACATCAGCAAAAGTCTTCTGACACAGCTAACAACCTGGAAGAAGAGGTTACTAAGGAGGGACAGTCTTTCAGCTCTGACCCATGGAAAAAAGAGGGGAATGTCAACAAACAGCCTGCCTCAGATTCAGAATGGGTCCCTGAGAACCGAAACACTAATAACCAGCAACAGGAACAAATCGGAAGGACCCGGAGATCTGGTCCTATTAAGAAACCTGTCTTGAAGGCTCTCAAGGTTGAAGAAAAGGAGAAGGAGCTAGAGAAAATTAAGCAGGAAGTGGGGGAAGATAAATTCCATCTAGCCAAAGAAAAGGAGCCTCTCCATAAAGCTGAGAATGATGGGAATAACGAGGGAGATCCTACATCGGTCAACTCTTCACATTCCCTGCTGGCTCAGAAGGGCTCCTCCCAAGCTAGTTTTAGCCATGAGCCCGAAAAATTAGAGGAAGAAGAGAAACCTGATAAGGCCTGGGAGACCAAAGTCTCAAGGGAGTCCAGTGATCTTCCTCCAACAAAGAGGAACAATTGGATTTTTATAGATGAAGAACAAGCCTTCGGCGGCAGAGGTCAAAATAGAGGCCGTGGCAGAGGTTTCAGAGAATTCACTTTCCGAGGTCGGGGTACTGGTGGAAGTAGTGGCAGTGTTTGTGGGAGTGGTGGTATTATTGGTGGGAGAGGAATATATAACAACCAAAGAAGTACCCGAGGGCGCAGTCTCCGGGAGTTCAATCAGTCTGAGGACTTCCCTAGAGGCAAGCCCCGACGCAGAATTGCCAGCGAGACACACAGTGAGGGTTCTGAATATGAAGAACTTCCTAAACGTCGTCGACAAAGGGGATCGGATAATGGGAATGAAAGCTCCCATGTGGAAAGAGAAGAAAGTGACTTGAAGAAAGGGGATTACAAAGATTCCTGGCGATCTAACAAGATTTATTCTGATGACCATGGTAGCTTAGATGCTAAGAATAGAGCCCCTCGAGCTTTTGGCCGCGCACTTCCCCCAAGACTGAGTAACTCTGGGTATGGACGGAGAAGCTTTGTGTCAAAGGAATCATCCCATTGGCAGGGCAAAAGTACTGGAGGCTCTTGGCAAGAATACAATGGTATGTCCTCTGATACTTTTGGGGCTCGTAGACAAACAGACTATATCCAAGATAATTATAAACACTCTGATTCCTTCAGTGGGAGAGGCTTTGAAGACAGTCACCTGGATGATAAGAGGTCCTTCTTCCAGGATGATTATGCAGATTCTGAAAATGTGGAAAACCGGCCATTCCGGAGACGGCGACCCCCCAGGCAAGATAAGCCTCCCCGATTTAGGCGCCTTCGGCAAGAACGAGAATCCTTAGGCCAGTGGGGGACTGATGAGGGGCCAAACTTACTTTCTGGTCAGTGGCCAGGAAGGTCAAAGTTAGTTCTGGCAGAAAAGAACAGCCTATCTGGTCGGAGAACCCCTGAACTCTCCTACCAAAATTCTTCCGATCATGCCAATGAGGAATGGGAGACTGCCTCTGAGAGCAGTGACTTTAGTGAAAGGCGGGAGCGGCGGGAAGGTGGAGCAGCCGAGGCCGATCCCCAGCTAGATGGCTTGTCTGGGTCCAGCCTGGGGGAGAAGAGAGAGCTGGCCAAACGGAGCTTCTCTAGCCAGAGACCCCTGGTAGACAGGCAGAACCGAAAGGTGGAACCTGGAGGGTTTGGAGAGAAGTCTGTCAGGCAAGGAAGCAATGGATCTGCTGCCCGCTATGAGACCCAACAAAATGGAACTCCTTTGAAAGCCAAAAGGTAACAAAACACAAAATCCTTTTGTTTTTTAATGTTTTACAACTGCAAAGAAACACATGGAGCTTTATCCATAAAGGTAGCGATATCCATCTCTCGATCTGTCTGTGTCTCTACTGGGTGACAGATGGTCCCTAACTCGGTCTAAAGTTGCATACCAGAAAGGCTAACTGCTAAGATCACTGTTCATGGTTTTTTCCTCCATTAATCAAAGGTAATTGTTACTGTTATGGCTAAAGCTAAACCACACCCACCCACTTACTCCAGGTATCTTCTTGTGGCTCAGAAGATAAAAGTCTAGCATCCTTCCTGGTGTCGTAAGCCCTGCCCAGGGGATCACTGCAAAGAAAGCAGTTTTTCTTTACAATTTAATAAGCAATAGCTAGTTTCATCCCTGTCTGGGGAGGTTTATAGCATTCTAACTCCACTGAGTTAGCTTTTCTAGGAATCCTGCCTCCCAGCAATAGGAAGGCAAGCAGTTTTCCTTCTGGAATGTTAATGGTGCAACAAGGGACAGGGGATAATGAAAATAACTGTCAGAGTTTGTCTCCAGTGTTGCTTCAGAGCTTGCACTGCCTGTAGCTCTACAAGCATATCTCTGGTAGAAACTTTGAAGTGGATATTCTATTTTCAAGAATTACTGATCCCTTGGGAGAACCTACTGGCTGCTCCTGGCTTGGAAAGATATGGACTGCTTGATTGTTGATTTCCTTTAAATCCCTTCTCTTTATAGATTTGAGGGAATGAATACTCTTGAGATCTGTGGAGTAACAATTAATTTGGATGCTAAAGTGGAGTTTATGCTCTCAAATGTTGGATCTATTAAAATGTCCTTAGCAGGTGATGTTTAGAGGAACTTCTGCTCTCTGCTCCTTTCCTGGTATTTCTATGTGGGTTTTACTGGAGGGAATAGCCAAGAGTAGATTATGGTTAGAATTGTAAAATGTGTCCAGAAAGGGCATTTTATTTCTTTAATTCTCTTTTCTTGTGCATCTATGCTGAATCTGATAGGCATATGGTAGAAAATAGAAGTATTTTTAATTAGGGATAATCATGGGAATAATTAATAGTAACAATTAGCATTCATCTAGCATTATAAAGTTTGCCGAACACTTTATGTATACACTCTGAACCTGAAGAGATAGGTGCTGCTATTAATTCCATTTTATAGATGAAAAAACTAAGACAGATTGAATTATTTGCCGAGGGCATCATACAGCTAAGTAAATGTCTGAGGTTGAATTTGAATTCATGTCTTCCTGACTTCAAATCTAGCACTGTGTGTTTTGCTACCTAGCTTTTATAGGACCTATGTCATGAGTATATAATATTGCTGAGTCAGTGCTTAATTTTTTTTTTAAGTATGGTTTTATTTTTTCTCAATTACATGTAAGAATAAATTTTAACTTTTTTAATGATTGTTTAAAAAATTTTATGATTTTTGAGTCCCAAATTCCCCCCTCCTTCACTCCTTGAGAAAGCAAATACTTTGGGGTAGATTAACTATATATATAGTCATAAAATTAGCCATGTTGTAAAAGAGAACAGATACCAAAAAAAGGAGAAAAAATAACCCAAAGAAAAACAAAGTAAAAAAAGTCTGCTTCAATCTGCATTCAGACCCTATCAGTTAGTTCATAAAGTTTTCATTATTTATTTATTTATTTTTAGTTCATAAAGTTTTTAAATGAAACTATTAATTGAAAATGAGAACATGGCTAAACTGCCCAAGTTGATTAAAAATAACTCTTGTAGGGCACTGAGTGTCTCTTTGTGCCTCTGTGTGAATGAACACATGTGTACATCCTAAGGTTATTTCTCTTCTGTTGGCATATGGTTTGTTGGACCTCACTCATACTCTTTTCCCTTTTTAGGTCTCCAGAAGAGGCTTTGCCTGGAGGCATTGGCAACTCTAACAGTGGGAGCAGTCATTCCACATACAGTCTGGAGCGAGTTGCCCACACCAATTCTGACATTACTGAATCACCAGTGAAAAAGCCAGAGAAAGAATCCAAGTTGGCTGTTCAGCGGGCAGTTGAGAAAGGAGAAGCCCTGCCACAGTTTGACTTAAATTATGGAAGTGAGTTTCTGATCAGTCTTGTAAATTAGGAAGTGTAGAGAAAATGAATTCTCCTCCCCCAATCTCTCTTCCCCCCCCCCCAAAAAAAAAGCAAGAACTAGGAAATCCTGTGATTTTTTTTTTTTTTTTTTGTAGTCTGTCCCTTCACCTAATAGAAGACTTAGGTATCATTTTTCAGTTAATATTGGATATGGTAGAAGAGGGGGGGTGGTATCTCTTTGATGCAACAAGGATACATATCAGGAGGTCTTTGTTTAGATACTATAGACTGCTTTTTGATACAGTTGGGTTAGTACCTGTACTGTAGACAAAGTGAAGTCTTAGCAACCTAAGGTGAGTAACCTATTGTTCTGAGATTAAGGTATTTTCATTTATGGAGGAACTTCATGACTTTAATGGGAAAAAAATTTTTTTTTTCTTTCTTATGGAACTGCCTCTCAGATACTATCATAGACAATCGGGTTTCAAATCCTGGAGAAGAAAATGAAGTGGGTTCCTTGGTGAGTGAAGGTTTCATTGAGGTTTTAACTAAAAAGCAACGTCGCCTGTTAGAGGAAGAACGGAGGAAGAAAGAGCAGGCTGTTCAGGTGAGTAAAGGTGGGAAATATAGGGGCAGCTAGATGATGCAGTAGTTAGAGCACTGGCCTGGGAGCCACCTGCTAGTGGCTGCTGGGGATTTAATTCTGATCAGCAGAACAGATCCCTTCATATGAGAGGATGATAACGGTACAAGGAGACTGAGAGGCAGGTGCATTCTTTGACCTCTCTCCTCTTCCCTCCTGCTTCCAGTTTATTTCATTCCCAATACACAAGCAACATCTGTGTCAAACAACTGCGTCAGTAAGGGCTGAGTTGCAACTTCTTCAAGTATGTTATGATTCATAGCTGTGGGGGCTGTTGGAGAATCGACCTGTTCCTTCATGCTTAGGCATGGTCCTTAACAATCAAGAGGACCTGAATTCAAATCCAGTCTCAGACACTTGACACTTACTAACTGGATGGTCCTGGGCAAGTCACTTAATCCCAATTGCCTCTCAAAAGAAAAAAAAAGAACCGGGCAGAGAGCAGATAAGCAGTGTGATGCTAGATAAAAAGAACAAGGAGTGAATGATAAGATTTTAGAGAAGGCAATAGAGCAAGGGTTTCCCATGCCAAGCTAAGAAAGTATCTTGCTTCATTTAGTTCCCCAAAATAAATGTGTGATAAAGCACAGGTAATATAGCAAGTAAATTCAAAAAGACCAGTGAGTTTTATGTAAACAGTGAATTTCTGTAACTTGTCTGAGGTTTTTTCCTTTCCTACCTAGATAGTGAGTCTGATAGCATGAATTCACTTGGTTTTTTAAAAATATTTTTGTATTTTCAATTTAAAAAAATATTTAGTATTTTATTTTCCTTCCAGTTATTGCAGAAACAATCTTTAGCAGTTTTTTTTTTTAAGTTTTGAATTTCAAATTCTCTTCCTTTTTCCTCTTCCCCTCATTGAAAAGGTAAGCAAGTTTGATATAGATTATATCTGTGCAGGCATGCGATACATTTCCATGCAAATCATGTTGTGAAAGAAAACACATAAAAAAGATAAAGCAAAGAAAAGGTATGCTTTGATCTGCATTCAGATGCCAGTTCTTTCTTCAGAGACATATAGCACTTTTCAGCATAAGTCTTAATGAATGCAGTTATATGGCTTGTTTCCAGGTTAGATTTTTGAAGTCTTATGAAAAAGAAGGAATTATGACCAACAATTAGTTGCATAGAGAGAGGCAGACATATATGGATCTTCTGAGCATTTCAGAGTTGGAGTTGAGCATCGTGATGAAATTGACAGGAAGGGCTTGAATTTTATATTTCTGGCATTTATCTTTTATTATCTTTTAACTCTCTTTTTTCAGGCGCCCCCCAAAGGCCGTGCTCTGTCATCACGGATTCCTCCTCGCTTTGCTAAGAAGCACAATAATCTATGTTTAGAGCAAGGAGATGGAACAGTGCCCAGCAGTAGTTTGGGCACAGAAATCTGGGAGAGTAACAGCCAAGGTGAGCTCAGGTGATCACCTGAGTGGGTCACATCTCACTTCTTCATGCATGTGGAAAGGATTTGAGCATCTACTAGGAGCACAGGCAGCTTCCAATGAAGCCTAAATTTAGATATCATGCTACATTAGACCTGTTTATCCGGGGCACACAAAAGAGCCAGATGTTAAAATGGGTTTTAAAAAAACCCCAAACAAAAAAACGATTTCTCCTTGGCTACTTTGATTAAACAATGGCTTATTAAGGATACTTTATTACCTGGAAAAACTACTCACTGTGCTCAGCATAGTAGTTTATGATCTTGACAGGATTTTAGCCAGCAATTTTCTTCACCTTATTTTAGTTGGGAAATAACAAGGAAGGGAAATATACTACTGTTGTCTGTGAAAGATTCTGACATTCTTATACTTAAAATATGCCCTTTCCAGCTCTATCTTAGTTACAATATTCAGGCAATTTTTGACCAGCCTGTTTCACATGAAGGCAAATATAAATTCTGTGTACTTTACTTTAGAAAATAGATGTCTAAGCCAATTGTGTTTCTACATATTACTCTTCTTTGTTCCTGTTGTAAATCTGAGTATCTTAGAATCATAGTTTTAAAGCTGGAGAAGCATGGATGCCCAGGAAGGCTCTTTTCTCTTCATTTTACAAGTGGAAGAACTGAGACATAGAGGCCACAAATGGTAGGGATGGGACTTGGATCCAAGGTCCTCTAAGTCTGAACTCATTACTCTTAGTATTCTGCATAATGGTTTGTTTTATTGCTCTGGGGAAAATTCTGTTTCTGAGATATCATTAAATAACTTTTGACAATGAAAAAAAATTGAAATCTCATATTTATCTTCTGATAAAATATTCCATGATGCTCTAAATTTTAAAATATCAATGCAGAAAAATCAGGTTTATTTTTTTTATTTAACAGAATTGCATAATTTTTAAAGGAAAAATAATATCAGGTTTGCTGAATAACAAACTAAATAGCATACATTTTCTTTTTTCTTTTTAAAAAAAAATTTATGGAGGTTTTTTTTATTTTCAAAACATATGCAAGGTTAAATTTTCAGCATTGACCCTTGAAAATCCTTGTGTTCTCATTTTCCTCCCTTCCCTCCACCCTCTCCCCTAAGTGGCATGTAATCCAATATATGTTAAACATGGTAAAAAATATATGTTAAATCCAATGTAGGCTTAAATATTTATATATTTATATAATTATTTTGCTGCACAAGAAAAATCAGATCAAAAATTTTTTTTAAAATGAGAAAGAAAATAAAATTCAATCAAACCACAACAGAAAGAGTGAAAATGCTATGTTGTGATCCACCCTCAGTTCCCACAGTCTTGTCTGTGGGCATAGATGGCTCTCTCCATCACAAGTCTATTGGAAGTGTCCTGAATCATCTCATTGTTGGAAAGAGCCAAGCATACATTTTCTATCAAACTTCTTATGCTGCTTCAAAAATACACAGCTCTATTTGCTTAGACTCTAAGTTGGTGGTGGATACTGACAGTAATTAAAGATTATTTAATTATTGATTATATTATTTTTATTTAATTAAAATTAATTTGATTAAAGAGGAGGTACAATGCAGCAGAGGCAATAATTCAGAAAACAGGTCTAAGAACACATTGATTAATGTATCGTGACTGAGAGAAACTGAAATTCATGTTCCATGGAACAAATCAAGTCTCCTGGCTTACTCTTTTATATTTGAATTTCTTTTGGATCTTTGTGTAATGGAATATACTTGTGTTAACCTACTTGAGAACCTACAGACCGAAATTCTTCTAGTCTGTTGGCTTATGTTCATTTACTTCAATTTCTCTTGCCTCTTAAGCTCTTCCAGTTCAGTCTACCAGCAATGATTCCTGGAGTAAAGCTGTCAATGCCTTTACCAGTACGGAGTCCAGCTCTACAGAAGTAAGTGCTCCCTTCCTTCCTTAATGTTTGTCAGTACATTTTTGTGAAATTGTATTAGCTGATTGAGACTGTTGCTTCTGTTCTGTTTGGTAATTCTCCCTGAGCTCTACCACCTGAAAAACTCATGTCCTTGGAAATAGAGGCAGATTCTGAGTTGATTTGAGTTCTAACAAACTAGAATTCAGAATTGGCTTTACAGTCTTTATTGTGGTGCTTTTCATATTAAAGAAGTATTTCTTTGTGGCTACTTATAGTGGGAAAGAACACATATAAAATAAAATAACACCAGTGAGGTGAGGGGATTACTGGACATAGAAGTTTCTGTCCTTTAAGACACTGGAGTTTCTGGTTTGGGTCATAAGTGAAATGAGTTTGGCAGCCTCAGTTTAGGGATCATCTGGTTATGAAGAGAGAGTGGGGTTAGTGCTTTTGGTAATCTCTCTGGAGATGCTGGGTATTAATGGTAGTCTCTTAGAGATCTAGATGGGCAAGGGGTACAGTGAGGTGTTTGGGGTTAATTAAAAGACCCTCTTTCCCTTCTATCCTAATTATAAATATATACCTTCCCCTTGCATTTTTGCTTTTTGTCTTAAGTTTGATAGGGTATAAGAATCTTAACTCATTTTGTGCTTTGCATAGCAGGGTTTTAAAAGCAGCCAGGGAGATAGTGGCATTGACTTGAGTGCAGAGTCTCGGGAGTCTTCTGCGACCTCCTCCCAGAGAAGTTCCCCCTATGGCACTCTCAAACCAGAGGAGATGAATGGGCCTGGCTTGGCGGAACCCAAATCTGATTGCCAGAAGGAGCAGGCTCAGAAGCAGTCTGAGAAAAAGGTAATTTGCTTTTGATAGCCCAATCTGAGAACAAAATGGATATTTATTTTCCTTGGGGTTTATAGAAGTGAGAGTGTTGGCTTTTCTGGGTTTTGTGTCTTAGCCTCTTTGCTTTCCCCTTAAGGATTCAGAGCAAGGTTCAGGACAGAACAAGGAGCACAAGCCTGGACCCATCGGCAATGAGCGCTCTCTGAAAAACAGAAAGGGCTCTGAGGGTGGCGAGCGGCTGGAAGGGAATGTCCCACCAGTTAATGGGGTAGAGATTCATGTGGATTCCGTGTTGCCTGTTCCGCCCATTGAATTTGGAGTCAATCCTAAAGTGAGGATTTTATTTTTGCTTTTCATTTCCTATTTTGGGGGTAAAAGTTTGGTAGCTTGTAAATTTGATAAAAGGATAAGACAGGATATTCTTTTGGAAATTAGAAGAATGAGGAATCCTTCAAGATGGGAAGGAACAAAGATCACAGTCAAGTTTAAATAGCATGAATTCTAGGTAGAATTAAATTGCCTAATAGATTTCATTACTGACACAAACCAGGTTCTCAGAATGATTTTATCACAGAATGTTTACTGTCTCCTTCAGGAGAACAAATGGGAATGGGAACAGGTAAAAATTCCTAAATTCCTTGCCTTCATGTGAGCCTTTGGAAAACATGTCATTTTGTTGAGCACAGGGCGAATGTTTGGCTGAATATGTGGCTCTTTGTTCAGTGCTTCTTAGTGGATTTTTTGGTTTGCTGAGTTTGGAAATCAGTTACATTTTTTTTAATGTCCCTAAAGCATGGACCTGGGATGGTCTGAGTGGGGTGAATGTTTCCTTCTTTCAGGACTCTGATTTCAGCTTGCCTCCTGGCTCTGCTTCCAGTACTGCAGCAAACCCAGTTGTCAAACTGCAGGATGCCTTGGCCAGTAATGTAAGTATAACCCATCTCTTTCTGTCTTCTACTAATCCAGCTATCATAGTTTGGATAGTAAGAATGCAGAAAAAATCTTAAAAGCATTTTCATTTTCTTGAACATTCTCTCAAGGAAATTTTTCAACTATTCTTTAAAACAGTTGCATTAGAGTATATCTGAATTTTTAAAAGGGCCTCCTTAGACTGACTGTTCCATCCATAGCAAATGGATTTGGACCATGGAATAGAGGCAAGCCAATTGCAGTGTCTATGTGGCATATTAATAATTGGCACTTTTGTGATTTAGTCATCTGTGAAATATTCCATTCCTGCTCAAGGACCAGTTTCTGAGTATATTTTATGAAGCCCAGGCAGTATTAAACTTGTATATTGAACCCTTTGAGCCACTACTCTTCCTTAGAAATCTGGTTCAGATCCAAACTTGTGCAGATCCAGAGAGTATGAATCGATGAGGTATGAAAGGTCATTCCCAGGATGTCCACTGTAGCAAAAGAAAACTTATTCTCACTTTTGACTGATGCATTCCATTAGCCACAAGCAGATCAGCCTTTGTGATATGTGTGCCAAAATATTAAGACTCTTGTTTCACTAAAGCTTTCTCCTAATTTCCTCTTCTTTTGAATTCTTTTACATCTTTTTCTTCCATGCTGTATTCTTTTTTTTTTTTGCCCTCTCTAGGCAGGGTTAACACAGTCTATTCCCATTCTCCGACGAGATCATCACCTCCAGCGGGGTATTAGCCTGAACCCAATGTCTTTCCCTACAGCTGATCTCACTCTCAAGGTAATGAGGGCCCTGTACTCTTTGGACGAAACCTTATTTATATAAGGCAGTAGGGAAGACAAATTATCCTGGATAACTGGCCTTTATCTTGGTTTTCCTCTTATATTTGGACCCTCAAAATTTCCCTGAGTAAAATGAAAAACTGCTTTCATTATGTACCACTATCACTACTAGCAATTTTTATCTCCTCCTTCCCCCCCCCCCCCCAGATGGAGTCTGCACGCAAAGCTTGGGAGAACTCACCCAGTTTGCCTGAGCAGAATTCTCCAGGAGGAGCCGGTTCAGCCCTCCAGCCTCCTTCCAGTGTTGGAGCTTCCAGTGGGGTCAACTACAGCTCTTTTGGTGGAGTTTCCATGCCACCTATGCCTGTGGCATCTGTCGCACCTTCTTCTATTCCAGGTATCTTCTTCCCATCCCAATCAGGTTTCAAATGCTCCTTTCAGGTTATCAAGGGAGATCTACATTGTAGCAATGACCCTTCTTGCCTTGAGTTTTTGGAGTCTGTATAAATACAAGTTTCTTAAGTCCAGGTTGTCACAAATACCTTTATTTTGTGATGAGTTTGACCATCATTTGCTTACTGGTCCCTTTTCAAAGGCAGTTTTGAGAAATATGGGTCCTAGGGCGTTGTGGAAGAGTCCTACACATTGGTATCCCAGAAGAGCAGCTTTCTATGAATATAAATCATGGGAATTTTGAGCCTGGTGCCTTGCCTCCGCCCCCTTCCCAACAGCATTGAGTCTCTGTGATGTATTCCAATAGATCCTTCTGACCCTTCAGTGTGTACTCAGTAAAAGGGAAATGAAGAGACAATACCTGAGAGACTTAAGGCTGCTTTTATTTTCATTTTACCATATTTAATCTAGTTTTTACTAGATTCCTAAAGTTTGGTTAAAAATAAGTCTAAGAAAAAGGAATGCTGAGATTAAACTCAATTTTCTCTTCTCTATGACATTTAGGTCGTCCACCTCAAGTCTTAAGTCCTCCTACACATTAGCTAAATTTGCTTCTTCAGGTACTGGAATCTAAAATACAAATACATAGCTATAGTATAGCAAGTTGTCTGGTTATGACAACCAGTCTCACTTCCAGCATAAACATTTCCAGACAGATAATATTTATATAGGGTGCATCTTACATATAACAAATTTATTGATTTAAGAAAAGGTTGGTGAATTTTATAAGTGCCCAGGTACCTCTTTTTGCTACTCTTTTTTAAGTGTGTCTAATTGGGATTGACTAAAATGTGCAAAATTTTCTTTTTGATTTCTAATTTTAGGTAACCATATCCCACCTTTGTATCTGGATGGCCATGTATTTGCAAGTCAACCCCGTCTGGTCCCCCAAACAATACCTCAGCAACAGAGTTACCAACAGGTAAAAGCAGCCTAGAAATCAGCACTGTGTGAGAATGAAAGGACAATATCATGTTAAATATTTCTGAATTAATCCTTTTTCTATTAAATTTTTCTTCCAGTTGGGATTCCTAACCTATAACTCCTTTTGAAATTAGCCCTCTTATTCCTTGGTGTGATGACAGAAAACAAGGTCTATTAGCCATCATTAAGGGTGACTTAGGATGTAATGCTCATAGAAGTGAATTTACACTAATTTTGGCAAGAGGGTCTTTATCTCAGATGTCTAAGGATTAATTTTGAAACTTTGCCTCACTGAGTTGATGGGCCTTCCTGTCAGTTCCTGTGGAATCATATGCAAGCTGCTAATTGGGGATAAATAACTTATCAGTCAGGAAGAATACCTTGGGAATGTAGTTAGGGTAAGAAAAGACTTGAGATATTTCTTCTTCCTGTTTATCATCATTTTGCCTTTCTTCCCCTCCTTCCCCCCCTTCTCTTCCTCCCAGGCTGCAGCTGCCCAACAGATTCCAATTTCTCTCCATACATCTCTACAGGCGCAAGCTCAGCTTGGGTTGAGAGGTGGACTTCCTGTCTCCCAGTCTCAGGAGATCTATAGTTCCATTCAGCCCTTCAGGTAACATTTGTACATGCATACTACATAATACACCTTGTATTAATTTCTGAAGTGAGTTTGTGCATAGGGCCTTGAATATGAAATTTGACTTAAATTTCCTTGTCCTCCCTAATAATTGTTCCTAATATACTTTCATTGTTAATTACTAGATTAGAGATATCTTGAGGCCTGATTGATAGCTTTGTTAAAAGTTCAGTGCCTTATGTATTTCTAGATTATTTCATAAATTTAATTTCAAGTGCTTTGTCAGCTTGGTAAAACTTGATTTTGGGGATGGGAGTGGTAATTATGTAAGAATGAACTCGTTCTGATAAAAACATTCCTTCTTTAGATCTCAGGTGTACATGCACCCCAGCCTGTCCCAGCCCAACACCATGGTCCTAACTGGAGGAACTGCCTTGAAGCCTCCTTATTCTGCTTTTCCGGGCATGCAACCCTTAGAGATGGTCAAGACTCAGTCTGGATCTCCTTACCAACCAATGAATGGAAGCCAGGCTTTGGTTTACGAGAGTCAGCTCAATCAGGCAGCTGGAATGGGTGCTTCCCAGATGATGGACTCCCAACTAACACAGGTTAGAAATAAGCTGGCATCAGGGGAACATACTTTTTTTTTTTTTTTTTTTTTTTAATTTTTCTAGTTTGTCTTTAAAGCTTTGGTAACATCTCAATAACTATGGTATTCTTAGCTGGCAGAGGTTAAGGAACATAGAATCATTTCTTCCTTTTTATTCCTTTTGTCTGTCATAAACCATGACTTTAGTACTAAGCTTTAACCGATACAGGGGAAAAAAAAAAAGAATCAATTTCCTGCAGTTATCATTCTTTAGAATGGGAACATAGTGTGGTGGCTAACACCCATAGTATTGAAAGAATCTTAATTTAAGTCCTATCTGTGACAAATACTGATTGTGTGATCTTGGAAAAAGTCAGTTACCATTTTTTGGGTGGATAGGCATTGAGAATTTCCTTACCAAGAGTTTATTACTATAATAGGGCAAAAAAAATATCATTCTTAACATCATGTTCTCATTATAATGTGCATGTCAGAATTTAATAATAATACCTGGGTTAAACACTTTTACTGTTAAAGATATGAACTAAATTTCATTGTGTGAAAGGATGACACGTGATTTAATCTGTATTTGCGTAATAATAAACAGCAGTGTGCTTATTAATGAACAGGATTCTATATAGTACTTTATATGCAAAGACATTTCTTATTCATCCTACAGACTTCCTTTAATTCCTTCCTGCTATAAGACTCATCTCAACCATTTCCTGACATTATGGGATTTGATGACAAATGTTAAACATCTGTTTTTTGTGTAAGGTGTGTGTTAGGTGCTGTATTTAAAGAAAAGGGATTATTTAAAAAAAAAAAAAAAGAAGAAGAACAACCTCATCAAAATTAGTGCAAGTTCACTTTTATGACCATTTCAACTCTAAGGCCACCCTAATGATGACTAAATGATTGTCAAACATAACTTAAATTTTTATCTCAAGTACTATATCTGGAAGATCAAAAATCAGGGGTGAAATCCTCCATGTCTACATAAGATTCAGAAGTTATAGATGGAAGATGATGGTTCATCTTCCATGAAATGATTAATTTAATGTTAGATAGTATTTTTGATTTGTAAAAGGAAAAAAATCAAATTCTTCAGAAAGCATCAGCCTTTATTCTGGGTGTCTGCAGCCCTCTAAGCCAGTATCACATTACATTCAGATCACTTTGTGTCATTGTAATATCTCGCTTATTATCATGAAGTCCCAGGTTCTAGTTTTAAATCCTGCAGAAAGCCCAGCAGGGAAGGCTTTTATGTTTCTCTCAGAACAATTTACTCAATAGAAATTGGTTAGTGCAACCAGACTTAGTAAGTACACTAAAGAAAATGGAAATGAAATCTGGAGAAGGATCACATGTGCATAGACTTTTTCTTTTTCTTTTTGCTGAGGCAATTGGGGTTAAGTGACTTGCTCAGGGTCACACAGCCAGGAAGTGTTAAGTGTCTGAGGCCAGATTTGAACTCAGGTCTTCCTGACTTCAGGGCTGGTACTCTATCCACCATACCAACCTGCTGTCCCATAGACATTTTCTATAACTTAGCTCTCTGTCTACCTGTTTTTCTGTATGTATAGATATATGTAAAAATTTTCAAACATTGAGCTTGAGAATAAGAGGGGACAATAAGGAGTATTTTCAGCCTGTCCCATTTTGAATGACTGCCTCATGTTTTTCAGCAGTTAACTATGCCGTTGCCTGGTTCCCAACTACCTTTGCCTCGCTATGGTTCTGGTCAGCAGCCATTGATTTTACCACAATCCATTCAGTTGCCTCAGGGGCAGAATCTTTCTGTAGGAGCTCCCCGAAGAATCCTTCCACCTGGATCCCAGCCTTCTGTCCTTGCTACCAGCAGAGAGGTAAAGATAGATCCTAATCAAATTGTAGTACAAAAGAAAGTCTTGGTGTTGGATTTCATTACTTTGATCTTTTTAAATAACAGCCGAGTCCTTTAGAGTAGAAGGTATCTTAAGATTTTCTCTTTCTGATCATTAACTTGTTGCTGTGAAACTAGCTTTCCATTACCTTATCCCAAGTGTCCACTGAGATTGCAGATTGTTCCTGTTTCTAAGAAATCCTTTATTTTTAATCCCTAGAGTTTAAAAATGTTAGTTTAATTCCAAAGAGGTTGACCTGGGAAGTCTCATGTCTGTTGCATATAAAAGCTCCAGTCTGTCCCTGTTGACACAGTACAGCAAGGGCTGAACTGTCTCCTGATTTCACCACATGATGGATTCTTACCTCTTGGTCTCCTTCAGTCCTCTCAGATGGAGATGAAGGGGTTTCACTTCGCTGACGGTAAACAGAACATCCCTTCTGGAGGGTCTGTTCCATCACCACAGACTTACAGGTAAAGAAGCTATGGTTGTTAGATCCTGACCAGCCAAACACTCCATGTGATTAAACACTAGCTTGTGAAAAACAATGGTGGCATAAATAATGTTTTTTGGGATCCCAGGAGAAGTCAAATTAGAACATTAATGACGTTGTTTGTTGATTTAAAAAAAACCCCAAGATTATATTAGTTTCTGTGCTTTACAACCTGTGTTTCAGATGGCATTAGAAAGTCCTAAGCAAAGAAAAGCCTTAGAAGTTTTTGATCATTTTAAATATTACTTCAAGTTGAAGGATTACCTGGAAAGTCAGGGTGGGCAAATGCTTAAAGTTTTGTAGAAAGTGAGATTTTTTTTTTTTCCTCTTTCTCCAAAGGACCAAGGAGTCTTATAACACAACAAAGTCTAGATAGATGGAAGCTTCATTTTATTGAGAAGGGAATTGTCTTTTAATTGAATCTTCTCACCATAAATGGCCAGTTATGTCTCTGGGAGGGCACTTTTTCCAGTTATTGCCAAACAAGCTAGCAAGCTGGCATTTTTTACTCTTTCTGTGGCAGCTCTCTAATTTGAATAGGTGGTAAGACTTCTAGAGATAACCAAAATATGGTGTTGCTTTCTGTGCTTGGGGGTAGGGAAAGGAGTATCTGAAGCTGGACCTATATATATTTGTTTTGATTCATTGTTAGAAATACTATGTTTTAATACCTCCTTTGGAGTATTTGGGAAATTTTACTTCATTATCCATCTTCTTTTTAGTTGCTTTAGGTAGTTTCTGGTGATTATTTCTATAACAACATTTTTAAAATTAAATTTTGGATATCCTGTTTTTGTTTTTCAGTTAAAGGTTTTATATATATATATGTCACAGCTTAAATTCACTGTTGAGTTGCCAGACATTAGCCCAAGGAGCTGTTAATTTAGTAATCAGGTTAAACCAAAATACCAAGAAAATCTCATTTTTAAATGGGTGTTTTCTGGTGTTTCAGTTTACACTGACCAATACACAATTTGTCAAGAGGAATGTCAATTTCATTAGTCCTGTTGCTGAGCATCACTTTATATAAAGTGTGTATGTATATCTCATAGTTTCTTGAGATTTGTTTTAGATACTAAGGTTGCAGTTCCTTAGTTGAGAATTATTGCCCATATGTTTCTGCCTTTTCTGTCCTTAGAACACCTCTCCTGGTTTTTAGCTCCCATCCATTCTGTTGCCTTAGGCCTTAAATTTTTCATCTATGTGTTCTGCAGATTGCCCACATGGGTCCAGATGCCCCCGGCCAAAGAGGACCTTTCTTCATGCTTCCTACATATACTAGGTTTTTGTTCCATTTTTGTGGTGATACTTTGTGTATTCTCAACCACTCCCTTTGGTTTTTTCAGGCCTAGCTCTGCTAGCCCCAGTGGGAAGCCATCTGGACCAGCAGTTAACATGGGCTCTGTGCAGGGACACTACGTTCAACAGGTAGAAGATGGCTTTCCAGGTCTTGTCCTGTACTCTTAGGCATTTTTCCAAGTGCCCAAAGAGAGGGGAACATTTCATTCTATTGAGAATATTCCTTTTTAAAAAGGAGGAAATGTGCAGGAGGTTAGAGAATGGGATTGGTAGTCAGGCTGCCTGGCTTCTCTTCCCATCTCTTCTCCTGGTTAAGCTACTTCTTTTTCTAGGCCTCAGGCTCTCCTTTTCTTCCCAGAACAAGGGAGGATGCTAAACCCTCTTCTAAGAGTGATGCTATTGAGGTACAATGTTTATAAATATGTAGAGATCTTGATATGAAGAGAGGCATTCTGGGAGACTATTAGATTTTCATGTTACCTTTAGTGTAGTGTAATGTAATGTACTGTGTGTGTGTGTGTGTGTGTGTGTGTGAGAGAGAGAGAGAGAGAGAGAGAGAGAGAGAGAGAGAGATGAAAGCAACCAAAAAAAGGGACTTAAGTGTTGTGTGTCTTAGCCTCAGCATAATGCTTTGAGTGAGTAAAATCATGATGGGTGCTAAATCTAGGTGGAGTTATTTTCCTATTTTGAAAAAACAAAAAAATATTTTCACTACCCTATTTGACTGTTAACTCAAACTATGTAGGACTTTAGAAAGTCCCAGAGAATTTAACTTATGTGGGCTTTTATTTGTCCCTATTTGGTTCTTCTTTCGGGCAGCTAGGTGGGTCAGTGAATAGAACACTGGACCTGGAATCAGGAAAACTCAACTTCTTGAGTTCAAATCTGGCTTCAGACACCTCCTAGTTGTGTGAGCCTGGCCAAGGCATTTAGTTCCTGTTTGCCTGAGTTTCCTCATCAGTAAAATCAGCTGGAGAAGGAAATGGCAAACCACTACAGGATCTTTGCTGAAAAAACCCATAATAGGGAGACAGTTGCACGAGTGAAAGAACTGTTAAAAATTTGGCACTTCATCAGATGTTTTGAAGTGACCTCTTGATTTGAATGGAATAAACTTTCAAAGCTTTTTTTTCCCAAATAACAACTATTCTTTGGGAGCAAGGAAAGGACATGGTTAAGATTAGCTACAATTTGTAACAGGATTATGTATAGATCTTTAGAATTCTGCAACATTCATTGTCTGACCATTGATCTGGGTAAAACTTTATAAATTGGACTGTCATTTCTTGAGTGTAGAGCTTTGAAGGCTTATAGATATGTTACTGAAAATATCTAAAAAGAGCAAATGTCAGAGGCAGCATGGGAGAGTGAAAAAGAGCAGCATTTGGAATCCAAGAATGTGTGTTCAGATCATTGCTCTGCCCTTTGGAATGCTGGACAAGCTTAAATTTTCTGGGCCTCATTTCCTTCATCTATAAAATGAGGGAACTCAACTAGAGAGCCTCCAAGGTCCATTCCAATTCTTATGTGTGATCCTATGAGTAAGCCTGCTTCTGACAGTTGCTGGGTTATCTCTTGCCTTTCTTCCTCTCTCACCTTAATCCCAGAGGAAAAGTGTTCATAGCCTGGTGGAGGGCCAGAAGGTCTCCTCGAAGGTGTTTATATCACCATGAGATGCATAATGTCATGAATTGAAAAGAAGCCATCAGATTGGTAAATCAACAATTCACAAAGCCTTATTTTGACAGTATTTCTCCCACAAACATACTTAGCTTATCACTATACTCCTTTCCCCAGGAGAACTAGATAGTGATGGACCAGCTTTGTAATTTTTAGAAGTACCTTTGAGTCCAAACACTTAAGCTAAAAATGTGAATCACAGAGTTGTTTCTTTTCAGCCTTACATCAGGAAGGGGGATGGTGGGAGCTTTGTATTCAATTTAGAGTTTGGCTTATCAAGCTTATTTTCCCTCCCTGTTTTTCCAAAGGCAAAACGAGTGGATGAAAATAAACCCAGCCTGGGAGCTGTGAAATTGCCGGAGTCATCCTCTGCCACACAGATGAAACGAACTGGAGCCATCAAACCTCAGGCAGTGAAAGTTGAGGAGAGCAAGGCCTAGGGGGGGCTGTTGACGCCTGCCATGCCTGCTCACACGCAGCACCACAGCTGTCCTTATGCAGCTGGATGCTTGGAGATCTCGCCAGATCCATTATCCAACAACTTGACTTGGACTTGACTCAAGTGACATCTCCAGTTTTCCCTCCCTTCTCCATCCTCCATCCCACCCCCCCTTCCAACTATGGATATGACATTGACCTGCTTGCTTTCATAACAAAACAGGCAAATGATCCCTTTAGCCCTGCCCCCACCCTTCATCTCCTATCATGATTGTTGAGTGGCTCAAAGGGTTTGTGCAGTGCAGGTTCACCTCCCAGTCCCTCCTTTCACTCTGCCCCCTGCTGTCATACAACTCATTAAGCAACAGCAACCTTCTCTTCCCCATTCTGCCTCCCAGAAGAATGATCCCCAGGCACAGGAGTATGGTAGTAGCAGGGGCATTGTAGTTTGAGGCTTTTCATTTTAAAAGGCAGCTGAGGTTTTTAACGAAGGAAAAAACAAAACAAACAAAAAAAAAACCCAAGCTATATCTATATATAGCAAAACATTTATATGTTCTTTCTGCTCCTTCCCATCCATCACTTTTAACTAAAAGTTTCCTTTAACTTCTCTCCTTCATTTTATATGTTGCAATGCTACCTTAAGAACTGACTCTAAAACCACTGTTTTCCTCACTTGTTTTCCATGAGTTTATTTGCAAAACAAATAACAAAAAAACTAATGGAGAACTCTTAAACTTTTGGTAATATGACATTTTTGATTCTCACTGGAAGTGAATTTGTAACAAGGCATAAGATAGATTGGTGTGTTGACTGCATCCTGACTCCTGTCTTGGTTATGGTAGGAAATTTGTTGCCCAGAGAAACAGGATGACGTTTTCAGCATGAGTGAAGATGCCTAGGCCCATCTGAATGCAGTTGAGAGACTACCTTCCAAAACAGCCAGGGATAAATCATTGATTTGCTAATTCACTGGTGTGTTCCAAACTGCTCCTCTTGCATGAATGAGAAGAGCTGACCCTTGAGGTTCCTCCAGCAGCTCCCTATAGATGTATCAGTCTCAGTGTTGTGTAGACCAATTCTCTCTCTCATCTTTGCCCCTCTGGGCTGATATATATATATGTGCATTTGCTTTATTTTCTGCAGCTCCTTTCTAGGCTTTGCTACTCCCTAAGAGGCCTCTGGTCCTTCTGTGTTTTCCTGTCTTCTGAACAGAGCTCATCACTTTAAAAACAAAACAAAATGGGGGAGGGGGAGAGGAAGTTGTTGATCTGCGGGGCAGTAATGGTGCACAATTTTTTTTTTCATCTTTTAGCAAAATGTATGGTCTGCAGGACAGTTTTAAGTGTTTTTTGTCCCTCAGCAAAGCAGACCTAGGCTACTCCTGAATCACATGGAACCTGTTCTCTATAGCAGGTGTCTCAAAGACCATCACTATTTTCTCTGGAAAATGGACTATGTCTTAAGTCAGTTGAACCTGCCTCCAGCTAAATGTCTATTCAAGCTATGTTCTTTCTCAAGGCAACAACAACAAAACAAATTGTGATTTTTGTCACAGATTGGGGGAGGAAGTTTAAATTTTTCCTATATTTTTCTGATGACCAATTAGCCATCTGCTGATAAGAATGATTATGGTCTGTTTATCTGCTGGTGGTTCCAAAGAAGACTTCTGTATGAAGAAATCACTGTAGAAGGGACAGTTACTCTTAAGTCCTCCAAGGTTTTATAGGGATGCATTTAAATTTTCAGGCTAGGTATATAATTGTGGATGTTTTGTAGCCACAGTTCTTGAAGCATCTCCTCTGCCCTTACAGAAAACACAAATCTTTATAGAACTCTGCCACATTATTTTCTCAGTTCCTTGTTATTTTGATGATAGTTATAACTTTAGAGTGGAGCATCAGTATAACTTATGCTTGGTAACATCTGGGGGTAGGGAAATTTGGTTAAGAATCTTTCCTTTTTTTCCATAGCCTTCACCAATCTGCCTCTTTCAGACCTTATTTACACCAGCTTGACTTTTTCTCTCTCATTCCCAACAGCCTTATCCCAGGAGCCTGTTCTCCAAGGAATGCCCTATTGTTGGACCGACTCAGATTGGCCTGTCCCATGCATACATCATCTACTTTTCCTTCTCTTCCCCCATGCCTTGGAGCTTGTGTGAGCATATGAATAGTCTTCTACCTTTATTACTTATCCCTCTGCTCCCCCACACCATGATCATTGCTGAGCTGTCCTTATTCAGAGTCTCAGCTCAGACCACACAAATTCAAGTCTCTCTTATGTAGTTTGGAGACTCATTTAAATCTATTCATACCAGATTTAGGTGCACACTACTACTTTTACTTATCAAAAGGGAAAAAAAATTATTGTTCCTTTCTATTACACATGACAGTTCTAAATGCTGTTTCAGAGTTGACTCTGAAAATAGTATATCCCTTAGGCATACAATGCCATCAAAATGACAGTACTTCCTGTTTGAGAAAAGGAAAAAACCAAGACAACAAGGTCATCATTTCCCCTAGCCTTTTCTCTTTTACTCCCCCAAAACACTAGAATTTATTTATACGTATTTGATGTTGTAGGTCTAGGTGAAAAAAAAAAAGTAAATGTTTCACTGCTCTATTTATATATAATGTCTGAATTCTTCTGTGCAGGAAAGGCCAAGAAATTGCATGTGAATTTCATTGCGTTCACCACCACTGTGTAACTATTGAACTGCGGTTTCTTTTCTCCTCTGAGATACAGATTTAAAATCAGACTTTTTGAGGAACCTTGAGGGGTCTGGCTGCTCCTCTATCCCTTCGTCTGAAGGAGAGCAATTTTTAGTGCAGAAACATTTTAAGGTGCAATATCCCTCTTCTTGTCATGTGGTTTTAGAGCTAAAGCTCCAGGTAGCATGACTTCCAGTCCTGGCAGTTTAAACTAACTGTTCTTTTCAGTGTAGATGCATTCAAGGGCTTCTGTCAGGTTTTATCAGTTCCCTCAAGGGAACAAAGCAGATTATATATTAAAAACAACAGCAGCAACAAAATCCAAGCTTACAGTTCCTTTTAGATAATAATGGATTTTAACTTTTCTGCTACTGAGTTGAGGGTTCACAATTAACTCATTGAATCTTTGCTTAAGAATTGCTTTGATCTTGGATGCTGTTTGACTTTGCCCTCAGATGTTGATAAAGTGCAATTTGCATGGGGAAGAAGGGAAACTGGGTTGCTCCACAAGTGGTCATAGAAATCGGTATTTTGCCATTCTATTATCTACCTGATTAAGCAAAGGTCCGGAGTATATTTCTGTGTAATTGTAGTAGGTTGTCCTATTCAGTGACTAGTTGTCTTATCAGCTACATTAAGTCTGGTTTCATTTCTTGTCAGGACTTTTTTTTTTTTTTTTTTTTTTAAGTTTGTCATTAAACTCTGGCTTTAGATTTCATCTTAGGGAAAAACAAAGGATGAAGTTAGTATATGCTCAGATATACAGACAAAAGGTGTAGTTTCTATTTTCAGAAACATAAAAAGTCTTTCCTCCCAACTATTGCAGAACTACATTTAGGGACTTTAGGATATCATTTTAAAATCTGGATATCAATTATACCCAGCTATGTGTTGGCCTTTCTACACTCCTAGATCTGTCTTCTAGATGTTAACTGCAAATCTTAAAGACTCTTGCTATTACTGTGGAACTCTATGTAATGAGGCAGTGTGTTTTATGTGTTTGTCAGTTTGACACTTTGATTGTCATATAAATTACATATGAATGCACTGTCATTGTGTGGAGAGTTTTCCCAGGCACACAGTAGGTCCCCATGACCCAGCTACTCCTCACTGCTTGCTGCTTCTTTCCTCAGTAAGCAGGGGACTCTGGGACATGTTTGCTTCCCATTCCATACATCTCTTCCCCCTCCCCCTTTTTTCCCTCTCCTATTTTGCTTATCACAGAATAAGCTCAGAGACAATGCTCTGTAATTTACTTCTGAAAGCCAGTGGCACTGAAATTTTCTTTTCTTATATTTTTTGATGGAATGGGAAACACAAATGTGAGGAAAATGAGCCCTCTCAACTGATTGGTGTGACCCAAGCACAAGTGGATTAGTTTGGGATTGTAATAACTCCTATCTGGTGGTCACCCAGCCAGCTCTTCCTCCTCTTACTGCCAGCAAATATGGCTGTGGTGATTTCTCTGACTCATCAGAACATCTAATGGTTGCCTCATTTCCCCTAATTCTCTCACTCACTCTATTATGGTGGTCCTGGAAAATGGTAGTAGTGGCTTACGGTCACATTAGCATGTGGAGGCACCTCTTAGTGTAAACCCAGTTAGGCTCTATGGATGACATTCATTGTTTTTAATTGGGGATATTGTACTCCTTAAAGCTTTTAAACATGCCCTGTATAGTAAAAGATTTTGTTTGGGGTTTTTGTTTTTGTGTTTTTGGCCTTTCCTCTTTTTGTCTTTTCATGTAGACCAGATATTTGAAAGGGCAGACGATGGATAAAAGTGTAATGTGCAACCTTGTTTCTATATTATTTTTTGGAAACTATTTTAACTTGGATGGGAAACTAGAATCACGGAATCACCAGGCCAGTTGGTGGCACTCTCTTGTCCTTTCCCTCCGTTTCAGTACCTATTGTTTCTCCTTTCAAATATGTGATTGTATTAGCTCTTTCCATATGAAAGAATTCTCCTTATTTAAATAAAAAAAATTTAAAAATAAAGCATATGTGCTTTCTCAAATTTTGTGTAATTTGTTTTAGTACTTTTGCTTGGTGAGACAGATTGACTTGTGTATCTCTTGGTTGCTCAATTCAGAAATTTACTTAAAATGCCAAGGGAAAGTCAGGTATACTTGTTGTTTGGCCAGCTTTTACTTTACGTACCATAAGAGGAAAAGATTTACATCGCACTTTGGGGGACTGACAAAGACCATGAAATTCTCCCCATTTGGAAAAAAAAATCCCCATCATGGATAATAAATTCCTTATCTCCTAAGTATCCCTAATACAAGCCGTTTCACACAACTTTCATTCCGAATTGGTGATGATGTAAAAACATTAGGGCCTTAATAAAGTCTCTCTTAATTTGTGTCTTACATGATCCTTGAACCTGACACTAGAGCAGATAAGAGGTCAACATATAATCACTCCCCATTCTGTTCAGAGTTGCAGCTGTCTCTTGGTCTTTCCTGACCACCCGTACTTTAGCCAGATAGTAGGTAAAAGGTCACCGGGACAGAAGGGTGAGGTATGAGAGTAAGATCTCTGCCGAGGACGAACGAGGCACCACACACTGCATCCTGGAAGAGCCGCTCACTGAGTGCATACTGCTGCATATCGTTAATGGGTCAGAAAGTCGGCCTAAAATAAGGGGAACACAAATTGGCTAAATGCAAAGCAAAATACTGGCAGGTGTTTCAGGCAGAGGCAAAGATGAAACAAGGTGCTTCCCTACCTGCAAGTAGACCTGTACAACTGCCTTATATGATAATCGACGGATGGAATACAAGTCCAGCAATGGCAGTCGGGGGCTACTGTGGTTGGAACCGTTTCTTCCTCCGTGGGCGCGTGCAGTTTACTTTCCGTCGGGGTGGGTGAGTGGGGGCGGGGTTCATGAATAAATAGTTTTGCTACATACCGAGAGGAGGTTTAGAAACTCGATTGTCTGTCTTACTTGTGCGCATGCGCTAAGGACGCCGTTCACTTATTGCAAGCGCATTCCCCGGCCGAATAGCCGCGGAGTGCGATGCACACGTGATCTGTCGCTTCCCTGCCGTTGGGCCGCATCGCAGGCGCAGCTAATCGAGCCTGATGCCTGGGTCCGTTGGATCGATTGCTGAGGTTCGGCAGGGAAGCGAGCGAGTGCGCCGACGCGGTAGGCAGCTCCCGAGCTTGGTGATTTTCATTTTAAATGTTCTCCCGAAAGATTTTAAACCTGGACGAGTACTCAGCGTTCCTTGTCTCTTCGGTCGAGGGTCGCAGAATCTCGGGTGGTAGAGGCCGCCGCACCCAGACCCCCCTCGCTGACCAGAAAGGGAAACTGAGGCCCAGAGGGGGGAAGCGACTGCACGGAAAGCGAAGCCGAGCAGATGGGAGCTGGCGGCGGCAGCTGTAGCTCCTCAGTGGCAAGTAGGGTTTCACCATTCAGCAGCTGGTGACCCCTTCGGGCCAGTCATTTGACTCTTCCGAGTCTCAGTTTCCGCATGTGTAGGCACCGGACCTGTGATTTCTTTGGCATAGGGAACTCCCTGGGGAGGACACAACTCTCGACCAGCGCAGGTTGGCAATCTTCTCTTCAGCTGACGACATTGGAGCTGGGAGGGGTTCTTCAGCTGGGGGCCACGGGGTCTCCGGATGGATTTCAGGGGGTTTGTGAACTTGGATGGGAGGAAAAACCCAAATTCCTTATTTTGACATGCTTTAACTCAAATTTGCCATTTCTTTCCATTATTCAGGTATCATATGGAATAACAAACCCTAAAGTATTAGCAGGATGTGTGGCTTTATCACCCACAAAAGTCACAAAATAGAAATGTCACCATAGAAATCATTATGTTGCAGAACTCCGATAACAACCTTTCACTAATACTTAAGAGCCCCTGCTTTAGAGAATTTAGAACCCCTAAGAGATTAAGTGACTTGCCGGGGAGTCAGCTTTTATGCATCAGAGGCAGGATTTAGAGGTCAGCTCTCTATGATATGCTTTATCTGACCATTACCTGTAAAATGGGGATAATTGCTGCACAGCTGCCTCACAGGGCTGCTATTGTTGAGGATCAAGTGTATGTAAGCTGCATCATATAGAAGACAGTGGTCACTATTGTGATTTAGTCTAAAATCTCATCCCTCTACATCCATCTCACTGATTACCCAGGCCTGGCTAACAAAGCACAAGTTCTGGTAATTCCAATTAGGGAATGCCTCAATTACTGACCAATGAGGAACTGACAGAGGAGCAATTTTGCTAGCAGACATCATCCCAATAAAAGGGTGGTTATAGTAATTGCCATTCTCATCTACTCAAAAAAATAGTGATTCAGTCATGCATCTTTGAAAAAAAAAAATAAACATTAATGGCAGTCAGAATGAAAACCCCAGGTTTTCTAATAACCCTTCTATGACAATATTTCTTATTATCCGACCCTGTCCTTTCCCCACCTTGGTTTGGACCAGTGGTTTCATGTGTGAAAGAAGTCCCTACTATGCAAACTTCCTCCAATTGATTAACATTAATTTAATGCCTACTTTAGATCAGTCATTGTGCTAAGTCCTGTAGATGGAAAGCAAAACATCTCTACCCTAAAGGAACTAACATTCTCAACATGTGTCCCCCCCCTTAGTGCAGACAATAGCTCATTTGTCCTAGTTACCTGGGTCCTTGAGAGGTAAAGGGACACATGTTGCTAGGATGGCAGAACTTGAGTTCAAGTCCTGAATCTGAAAGTTATGGATAGAGATCCATAACACCAGGCTACATGTCAACTATATGACCCTACCATTGAAGCATATAGAATTTTAGACCTAGAAGGGACTTTAGAGATCATTTAGTTGAACCTTCTTATTTTATAGAGGGGGGAACCTGGTATAGAAAGGGAGGAAACCTCCTTATTTTATAGATGAGGAATCCTCTAGAGAGGAACTTGCCTAGTTACATGTCTCTACAAAGCTTGTTCATTGCATTATCTTTTTAGTGCAGCAGCTGTTAATCAGATAGGATATTGTTAAAAAACATTTCCCCTAGGTATTGATCATAGGTTCCTATTTGGTGACTGTGGTTTGTTTCTTTCCATTTTATAGGGTGATTCAATCTGCTTTTCAACAAGATGTTAGTGTTTTTGAAGCGTCCTGTTCTTGTAACTGCAGAGATCAACTTGAACTTAGTGGCTTTGACGGTGGTAGCTTTGTTGAGTCGCTTATGGAGACTGTCCTATCCACGGGCAGTAGTGTAAGCCAACTTCTGCATCTCTCAAATTCCAGAATTTAGCCAAAATGAATTGCATTTGTTTCAGAACTTGATTGTGCAACCAAACAAAAAAAAAAAAAAGTTGGAGAAGAAATGATTCTCAGCCAGTTTATATCTTTGAAAATGAGGATCAAGACCAGTTTGTTTATAAGTTAGTATAAACCATAATTAGATCTCATTGGCATAGAACAATGATATGCGGAACTTGATATATTGAAAAAAAAATCTTTTTAAATTTCTGGGCATTCTGTTTTCCAGCCCATAACTGAGTGTGTGAAACTCTGAGGGATATACATTACCTGCTGCTATCCAGTAGGAAGAAGTGGGGGAGATTGTTGTTTGTCCTTCTCACAGAGGACCATGACATCAGGGAGGCAATGCCATGACACACAAGTGCATTGGATTGAAGTGGGGGAGAGCTGGGCAAGGTCACCTGCCTCACTTTCCCCTCCAGAGCCATCTGGATCCAGTGGCCAGATAGAGATCAAGATGGCTGGAGGTGGTCCTGGATGCAGTGGGAGACCTAAGCCTTTTGACTGAGACCATAACCCATTCAGTGATTTAAGGCTAGGTTGCAATTGAGCCTAAGAGGGAAGGAAGAGAGGGAGAAGAAAAGAGGAAAGGAAGAAGGGGGACAGGAAAGAAGGGAGGGAGGGGAGGGGAGAAGGTAGAGAGCATATTTGACAAAGCAATCAGAAAATATTGCAGGATGAAGGGCAGTTAGGTGACGCAGTGGATAGAGCACCAGCCCTGAAGTCAGGAGGACCTGAGTTCAAATGTGGTCTCAGACACTTAACATTCCCTAGCTGTGTGACTCTGGGCAAGTCACTTAACCCCAATTGCCTCAGCAAAAAAAAGAAAATACTAGAGGATGGGATTAATAGAACATACAAAAGGTGCTGGCTTGGGGAGAAGGGTCGCCATAGTAACAAACTAGAAAAAAGGAACAAAGAGTTGCTCATTGATGCTCAATAAATGCTTTTTGAATCAATGAAAGAAATTCTGTTCCTGGGTAAGGCCATTTTCCCTCCTATACTTAAAACTGTGCTGAATTTTTCATATTTTTGTTTTATATTAAATTATAGCTTGTAGAACACAGTTGTCTCAAGAATAAACCTGCTTGTTTATTGGCCACAAATTTGGCCTAGGATCTCTTTTAAAATTATTTTGCATAGTGATACAGTCACAAGTAGATTAATTACACATTATGAGAAATATTCCCTATGGATAATTTGATTTTTTTTTTAAAATCGCTTGCAATAAGACAGCAGTTGTAAGTCCTGTTGGATAACAGCAGGTGTTGGATATCCTTCAGAATTTAATATTCTCAATTATGGGCTGGGAACCAAAATACCCAGAAAGAAAAAGTAGTCAAATAGGTAGAAGAAAGAAGAGTAGTGTCTTAAATATCTAGAAACAAGAGAATATCAAGGAGAAGATGATCATCCACAGGATTGAAGGCATCAGAGTTCAAGAAGGATGAGGATTAAGAAAAGGCCATTAGCTTTGGCTGTTAATAATTGATAACTTTGGGGAGAGCAGTTCCAGTGGTATGATGAGGTTGAAAGTCAGAATGAAGAGAGTCAAGAGTGAGAAGAGAAAGTGGCAGCAGATATTATAAACAGTCTTAAGAAATTTAGCCCCAAAAGGTAGCAGAGGTAGGACTCTAGTTGTTGAGGATAGTGCACCTAAGAGACCTGGGTATATCTGTAGGCAAGAGAGAAGCAGCCAGTAATTAGGAGGAAGGGAAGGTGAGTGAGAGTCTGCTGGAGGAGATGGGATGGAATGGAGCGGAGTGGGCCCTGGTGCAGAGGGAGGAACCTGCTGGGACAAGAAGGGCTACTTCTTCATGGGAGTGAGAGAAAAAGTAGAAGTGGTGGCAGAAGGTAATTCGAGGAGGAAAGAAGGAAATTACCAGAATTGGTCTCAGCTTTTTTCAGTAAAGTAGGAGAAGACATGGGAGGTTGAAGAGGGAGAATAACGTGTGAAGAAGCCACTGTGGAGAGTGGCTGAGTTGATTATAGTGTAGATGAATTGCCTTTATCCATGAGGCCCAACTGAGATTATGAAATGTAAATTTGTAGCAGGCCCTATCAAAACCAGCTGGATAACTTTACTTTTCTTCAGCTGAATATGTGTAGGAGCAAAGGTAACAAATGGTAATGAATCCAAGGAAGGAGGAGAGAAAAACTTGAGGCAGGTACTGACCTCAAAGAGAAAGGATGAGGAGTATCCTGGAAGTCCATAGAGAGCAGCTACCAGAATTTTAATTGGGTGGTAGATTGGATTATTTAGACCTCAGTCTTCAATGAATTGTGGTAAAGAATCACCTGGGAAGGCCATGGGGAGCAAGGGGTATTCCATTCTTGCACTGGATCCAGAACATAAAGGGCTTCAAATGCCAAATAGGAGTTCATAGTCTATCCTAAATGCAACTGGGAGCCATGGAAGCTTTTTGAGCGAGGGAATGTATGATGAGACTATATTGTAGAAATATCGTTTTGGTGGTCATATAGAGAATAAAGACTGCATACAAAGAAATAAGAGGCTATTGCAGTAATCTAGTCAGAAAATGACAAGGGCCTTAACTAGATTAATTATGGTATAAATAGAATGGAATGGATGTAAGAAATGTTGAGGAGATAGAATTAGCAAGTCTTTGCATTGCGCAAATACATTATAGCATTATTAAGTTCACATTTCAGAAGTCTGGTTGGATGTAGGACTATTCTTAATTTTTTTTCCAGCTTTGATGAAGTCTATTATGGGCAATTTGTGTCACTTTACATGAAACGTATCTTCTTTGTGGATGGTAGTGGACCACCACTTGGCCACATGTTGCTTGCTTTTGGAGGTAAGCCTTGACAGTAGTTTTAAAATAGCTGTTGACATTGGAACCTAAGAAAAAGTTAATTTTTCTTTCTCAAGTTTTCTCTTAGTAGGGAGGAAATACTGTTTTATTTTCAGTAAAATAAAATGAGAACCTTTCATTTGTATGATTTAAGCTTAGTTAGAAACTGAGAGCCTATGGACTTAAGGTTTAAGGGTGAAAGCAAGAGTTACAGCTGAGAGATAATGTTTATATTCTATAAAAAATATTTCAAGGAATTTCTTGGAATCAGTGGGCTATAAATTGAGGTTTAATCTGAGCCTAGATTTATAGGGTAAATTATGATCTATAATTTATCTCTAGCCTGTTCCATAAAGTAAAATGTTAAAAACAAAAGCCAGTAAAAGAAGATTCTTAGTAGTTTTAAAAGTTTGAACATCTAAATGCTCAGTTAGAAAATATATAGGAAAAGATTAGATTGATTTAAATTTTCATTGTAATTTAGAATGTTCTAGAAAAAAACCCCCACAAAGAATTTATTATTGAATTTGGATGATCAGAATATATGATAGGATACATGAGATCATACATTTTTAAAATTTGTGGGGCAGTTAGATGACAGAGTAGATAGAACACATACCCTGAAGTCAGGAGGACCTGAGTTCAAATCTGTCCTCAGACACTTAATACTAGCTGTATGACACTGGGCAAGTCACTTAACCCCAATTGCCTCAGCAAAAAAAAAAAAAAAAAAAAAAAATTGATGATGTTACCAAGTTGCTAAGACCCTGGATGATAGACAATTCAGGCGAAGTAGCTTTGTTATCTGTAAAATGGTAGTAATACTTCAGAAAGTTATGAATTTCAAATTTTAAAAAAGCATATAAAATCCTTTGCAAACTTTAAAATGTATTATATACATTTTAATTATTATTTTTAATAATAACAAATGTTTATTGATGAATTGGCTTTATATTTTAGGTTACTTGGGAGGATTTGATGGCAATTTTTTGTGGAACAGAATTGGAGCAGGTAAAAGTTATTTTTCATTTTCAATTTATTCCACAAACTGGAATTAAGTGGTAATAACTTAAAACAAAACAAAAAAACCCTGGTATGTAGATTTTCTTTGCTTGGTGAGATATTAAGTCTGAAGTGTTAAGGGTCCATACGACTTCTTGAAAAAGTATAGTAAATGATACTTGGATCCCCAATCATCTTCCCTTTTCTCATGACGTTCTTATTATATGATCACTATTAATTGCAAAGCTTAGATGACACTGATTTGCTACCTTAATCTAAAATCATATAAATTGTTTTTTGGCTATCATGTATGCTTAGTCATTGTTCCATTAAAAAATATGTTTGCTATATGCTAAGGTCATTTGTGCTACAATCTGCATGCTGATATGCTTGGTTATCTTTTTTAGAGTACACTAATAACGTGCCAGTGTGGTCCTTGCGCCTGTTGCCAGCACTAGCGGGAGCCCTTTGTGTCCCGTTAGCTTACCAGATTGTATTAGAACTCCACTATTCCCACTACTCAGCTCTTGGAGCTGCACTTCTGATTCTGATAGGTAAGAACGATATATTGAGTCATTTTTGATAAATTATCATCACATTTCCAAAGGGAGTTGAGCAGCTTAAACTGACTGGGTCAGGTTTTCATTCATATGTGTTTGCCTTGTAGCACCATCCGCTTGTTTCCAAAATTTTTGACAATAAGCCCAAAGGATGATTTAACCTCAGACACTTCACAAAGACCTAGTGGTTTCATTTTTCAGCTTTTGGGAGTGACAACTGGGGATTGCTGCACTTTGCAGTCAACAATCAGAGGAATCATAGGAAGCCAAATATGTGAGTTGGGTGCCTGAACATGTATCGGTTCTCAACAATGTTTTTTACATCCAGGATGAGGTCTGCCTTCCTCAAAATTTCCTTAGAGTAATAAATAACAAATTCTTTTCATAAAGCCTTTCTTTCTTTTTCTTTTCTTTTCTTTTTTTTTTTTAAATGATCTCAAGTCTGTTCACAAACGAAATGAAGTTCGATTGTCTTGTTAAAATCAGTCTTATTAAGCACCTACCAATGTTTGTGGCACTGGAGTAAGTACTGGGGATACAAAGACAGGCAAAAGATAGTCCCTGCTCCACAGTCTAATGGGGGAGACATGGAAACAATGATGTACAAATAAGTTATAGGTGAGAGAGAGAATTAATGGGTATCAGGAAAAGCTGCTTTTAGGAGATAGGATTTGAAAAAAGTTGGAGTAGCCAGGCTTTGGGGGCAGCCAGTGAAAATGTCCCAAGTAAGGGGATGGAGTGTCTTGTATGAGGAACAGCAAAGTGACCACTGTCATTGGATCACAGAACACTTGCAAGGTATAAGAAGGTTGGAAAGGTAGGAAGAGTCCAGGTTATGGAGGACTTCGAATGCCAAACAGATTTTATATTGGGTTTATGGGCTGGGGGTGGGAAGAGAGGGGTGTGATCACACCTGTACTTTAGGAAGATCACTTTGAGCTGAACATGGATGGGAGTGGGAAAGAAACTAAGGGAGGGAGCCCAAGCTGCTGCTGAATAGTCCAAACATGGCATGATGATGGCTTGTACCCTGGGGTTGTAGCACTGTCAGCAGAGAGAAGGAGCACATTCAGTATGTTACAAGGTAGAACTGACAGGACTTAGCAGTAGATTGGATATGGAGCTGAGGAGGAAAAGAGTAGGAAGTTGACAGTAGTACCTAAGTTTCAAGACTGGGTAACTGGGAGGAAGAGGATGCATTTGATAATAATAAGGAAGTTTGGAAGATGATGAGTTCAGTTTTGGACCTGTTGAGTTTGATTTCTCTACAGGACTTAACAATTCAAGATCTTCAGTAGACAGTATTGGAGAGAGCTAGGGCTAGATAAGTAGTTCAGGGAATCATCAGTGTAGAGGTGATAATTTTACCCATGAAAGATGATATCACTGAGTATAGGATAGAGGGAGAGGGGAAGTGGGCCCAGACAGCCCTATAGGACACCTGTCATTTTCAAGCATGACCCATACAGTGATCCAGCAAAGGAGAGTAGAAGGAAAGTAGTGAACAGAACCCTAGAAAGAAGAGAGTATCACAGCAAAAAGAGTGACTAACAGTGTCAGAGACTGCAGAGAAGAAAAAGAGGGAGACTGAGAAAAAGCCAGTAGATATTTTAAAAGAATCTTAATTTTAAAACATTTTAAATTAAAATTTTCAATTAACAAAACTATCTTTTCCCCACCCAATTTAAAAAAAAAAAAGGCAGCTATAGTTAAAAGCATGTAGTCGAGCAAAACTCCTGCATTGACTGTGTCCAAAAAATTCTGTATACATTCTGAATTCTTTACCTATTAACATGCATTTCATCATAACTCTTCCAGAATTGTAGTTAGTCATTACACTGATCACAGTCCCTTAATGTTTCAAAATTGATTGTCATCACTATATTGTTATCATACAAATTGTTCTTTGGTTCTGCTCAGTTTTCATTTTTCATCAATTCATTCAAATTTTTTCATGTTTCTTTAAAACCATCTCCATCATTATTTTTATGACAGTTATACAGCATAACTCGTTCAGCTTTTCCCCCTTTGATGGGCACCTATCTCCTCAGTTTCCATTTCTTTGCTATCACACAAATAATTACTATAAATATTTTTGTCTATCCTTGGTAAGGGTTTGTTTTGCTTAGGACTAACCTCTCCTTTTCTATATTCTCTCTCTTATTTTCACTCCTTTTTCTTCCCTTTTCCTCCTATTTTTCTGTTGGGAAAATGTATTTCTATATCTAACTCTCTGTGTGTAATTCCCCCCTTGGCCCCCTCACCCTTTTTTTTTTCCAATGTTTGTATAGACTCTACCTATACTACTAATGATATAAGATAATTTCTCTTAACCTTTTTCTCCATTTCCCCATTAGTGCATTCTTCTTCCTTTCCTTTCTTCTTTTAAGATCCTTTTATTTGTCCTTGTTTAGTCTTTTATAATTTGATTTCTGTTTTTGTATTTCAGAGCTTCTATGAAGTCCGAGCACCAGGAATGCTTGGAAATCCTCTATTTCATTAAAGATTCATTTTTTCCCCTGTAGAATTATACTCAGTTTTTATGCATATCCTTTGATCCAGCAGGGTCTCTACTGGGTCTATATCCCAAAGAAATCATAAAAAAAAAGTTCTGTTCACTACTTTCCTTCTACTCTCCTTTGGTGGATCACTGTATGGGTCATGCTTGAAAATGACATGTGCAAAAATGCTTATGGCAGCCCTTTTTATAGTGACAAGGAATTGGAAACTGAATGGATGTTCCATCATTTGGGGAATAGTTGAATAAGTTATGGTATATAAATGCTGAATATGGTATATGGTAATGGAATATTATTGTTCTATAAGAAAGGATTGATAGGATTATTTCAGAAGGGCCTGGAGATTTACATGAACTGATGCTAAGAGAGTAGAAGCAAGAGAACATTGTACACAGCAACAGGAAGATTATGTGATGATCAGTTCTGATGATGTGGCTGTTTTTAACCATGAGGTGATTCAGGAGATGTGATGGAGAGTCACCTGCATCCAGAGGGAGGACTGTAGGGATTGAATATGTATCACAACATAGTATTTTCACCTTTGTTGTTGTTTGTTTCTCTTTTTTTTTAAATTTTTCTTGTTCAGAGTGATAAATGTGGGAATATGTTTAGAAAAGTTTCACATGTTTAACCTATATTGGATTACTTGCTGTCTAGGGGAGGGGGACAGGGAGAAATGAGGGAGAAAAATTTGGAACGCAAGATTTTGTAAGGATGAATATTGAAAATTATCTTTGCATTCAAAAAATAAAGAGCTATTATAAAAAAACAAAAAAGGATTCTACTCAGTTTTTGTCATTAAATTCTTGGTCTAACCTTTTGCTTTCTGGAATACCATATTCTAAGCTCTTTGTTCCTTTCAGCTTTGGACTGCTAAATCATATATGATTCTAATGGTGGCTCTCTAGTTCAATTCTTTCTTTTTTGTTGCTTGCAGGCTTTTTCTTTGACATGGAAACTCTGGATTGTGGCTACAAAGTTCCTGACAGTTTTTATTTTGAAGTTTCTTTCTTTCTTTTTTTTTTCCCTGAGGCAATTAGGGTTAAGTGACTTGCCCAGGGTCACACACCTAAGGAATGTTAAGTGTCTGAGACCAGATAAGTGTCTGAGACTCAGGTCCTCCTGACTTCAGGGCTGGTGCTCTATCCACTGTGCCACCTAGTTACCCCTATTTTGAAGTTTCTTTCAGGGAATGGCCACTATATTCTCTTTCCATTTTCCCCTCTGGATTTAAAGAGATATAGGCAGTGTTCTTTAATGATTTATTGAAATACAATGTCTAGACTTTTTTTTTTGTCATGGAATTCATAGTCTAATGATTCTTCAATTATATTTCCTCAATAGTTGTTTCAAATCAGATACCTTATATTTTCTTGGGTGGTTTTTTTTTTTCCCTCAGTCTTTTTAACTTTGATTTTTCTTGTCTCATGGAGTCCGTAGTTTCCATTTGGTCATTCTAATTTTCAAGGAGTTTGTTGCTTGGACAAGATTTTGTACCTTTGGTGCCAAGCTGTAAATTCTCATTCCAGTTCATCCTGAAATAATTCATTATCTTTTCCAATTTTTCCTTCTAGAGTGCTAGAAGGAAAAATTGGAAAAGATAATGAGTTATTCTGTTCATTTGTAAAAGGGCACTCTATTCTTTTGTAAAAACATTTTTAAACTCTTGATTAATTTCTTCTAGGAATCCTAGTTGATTTTATGCTTAAGTTGTATTTTTCTTTGAGGCTTCACTTGTAGATATGTTGTAGTCATTGTTTGCTCTAGCCTATTTCCTGACTTTAGACTTTGTATTAGAGCCATGTTCTGTGCATGACTGGTCCTGATGCTGCTTCTTTAGGATTTGAGTGTTGTTTTATTCTAGGATGACTGGGATAGCTCAGGCTGGGAATCCACTGTCAGTCCCTCTGATCTGAGCTCTGTAAGTTCCTGTGCAGGATTTGGGTTTAAGTGGTAGGCCTGTGGACTTGTCTACTGTGGCATTCTGGGAGATGCTGGGAAACTTCTGATTCAGAGTGACAGAACTTTAAGCTTCACTTTGGTCTGGTTGTTTTTTACATGCTGAGCTAGAAGATAAAACATGCCCCCCTCCGTTCCTGGGGTCTAAGCAGCACAGCTGCTGCTTGCTTCTGAGCTTGCTTCTTGCCCAGTACCGGCCTGGGGCCAGTGCCTGTTCTTCATCCTGCAGTGTAACCCCTAGGCGCAGCTCCTTCCCCCATTCACCCTGGAGCTGGGCCTGGAGCTGTGAGTGAGTGACTCCTTGTACTGTATATAACTGTGGGCCCCTTTATCTTGGATGTGGAGCCTCTTCTTGTTCTAATGTGTACATGTCCTATCCTACACTGGAGTGCTCTTGGACCTGATTCTGTCCCCTGTGTCTGAAGAGGAGGTTGGAGTAATGATTCACTACAGTTGTTTTTTTTTTTTTTCTTGGAATTCCCAATCAGGATTCAATCTAGAGTTTTGGAGGAGATGTGGGACATAGAATGGTAGGGAATTCATTTTGCTTTTTATTTTGCTTCCATCATTATCTTGGCTTCAGGCCATAGACTTGGTAATTAAGAGGCATGCTAACTTAGGACAGAGTAACTTCAATTGAATGATGAGAGTAGACATCATCTCAGATTATTAAGAATAGAGTCAGAGATCATCCATGGTACATAAAATGGAGGGGAAAAAGGAGATGATAGAAAGCAGGGATAGATAAATGGAGAATTTTTTTGAAGATAGGCAAGATGTGGACAAGTTTGTAGGCAACTGAATAGCAGCCAGGAGACAAGCAATGGTTGAAGAAAAGTGAGAGAGGATTGTAGGGGGCATTCTGCTGGAGGAGACAAAATGAAATGGGATCACCTGCGTAGACATGGGGATTTGCCTTGTGAAGGACTACCTCTTCCTGTGAGATGGTCAAGGCAAAGATAGTGGTAAAAGGCATTGAGTGATGTGGGATGAGGAAGAAGGGGGAAAAGGAGCTGTTGGCTAATTACCTTGATTGTGTCAGTGAAATAAGAGGCAGTTTTCTCAGCTGAGAGGATGGGAGAAAAAGAATTGGAGAAAGTTAGAGAAGGAATAAAAAGTTTTAGAAAAACTATTTAGGTGAGTGGGATAGTGAGATAATTAAGATAGTATAAAAGAATCCCAAATGTTTTGGACTCATTTTCACAGATTTGGTCATGGTTTATTTATTTTTTTTTTTCTTAGAGAATTCTTTAATTACTCAATCTAGACTGATGCTATTGGAGTCATTATTAATTTTTTTTAATCTCTTGGCTGTATTGTCCTACCTAAAGTTCTCCAATGTCCAAAAATACAGGTAAGACTACTTTCATGAATTCTTCATTTCATGAATGATCCATATGTTGCTTTTACCATTTGGACTTTGTATTTTGAGAGCATACTTGCTAAATTAATGTTAATTTTAAAATTGTAATATTTATAGTTATATTTTATCTTTCTTTTATAATGCTTACATTATTTATACCTTCGAAAATTGGTCCCCGTGCTATGTTATACCCTGCGTGTTTATATGTATGTATATGTGTGTGTATTTCTGTATAATATATACATAAAGTCCCTAGAATCTTACTGCAGCTTTAAGCTTTAATATATTCAGAAGTATAAATGTTACAAACTTAGAAAAAAGCATAATTTAAAAGTTTTGTTATTTAAATTTATTTTATACTTATTCAGCTTTGTGTTTCAAATGTGTTTGCATTGCATATCTGACATTTCTAGGAACATTTTCTCAGAAGGTGTATCAGAAGAGAAGGTTCTCTTGCTTTACCTTATCAGCACTTAGTCTATCTCCATGACACTTTTTTTGGTGGCGTAATGTCAAAACTGTCATGTATTTATCATCTTTGGTGATTTTAAGATTAGATTTATTCACTAAACAGTAGTTTAAAGTTTTTACCAAGCCTAAAACTAGTACAGTATATATCACAAAATGGTACTTATATTGAATTTTAATTAGAAACGTCACTATTATAAAATTTAAATAATTAACCTTTCAAATGTTGTGGAGATTTTGTGAGTTTGTACTGTTTATCTTCTGAAGTTACGAAAGCTTTAAAATACACTAAGATTTTTGGGAGAGACAGCGAGGTGGAAAGAGTATTGGGTCTAGAATCAGAAAGACCTAAGTTCAGATATGACCTCAGACCTCCACTAGTTGTATAACCCCTGCACAAGTCATTTAACCCCTGTTTACTGTTATCCATTACAGAAAGAAGTGACAAATCACTCTGGTATTTTTGTCAAGAAAACCCCATACAGGGTTACAAAAAATCAAGGCACAGCTGAACTCTTAACAAAGACTTTTGGAATACCCTGTATCATGTTTTTATTGGTTTTTTTGTTTTGTTTTGTTTTTTTAAACTTAGTTCAAGTATCTGACTTTATAAATGTGTACTGTATAACATGTACTCAACTTGAGGAATTCTGAACCAGGAAAAATCCTTCCAAGATAGTCTAAATTTATATAGTTTAGTCTATAGACTTATGCAGTGTTTGTTGTACCTTCTGTTAATTTGTACTCAAATCCTGAGAGATTACCCTATGTGTCATATTTGATTTTTATGTAACTTTTACAGTAATACAATATACAAACTGTTTTTATGTTTTTCTTCTCTTATCCTAGCTCATTCTCTGTGAGCTGGTGGGTTTGGCTAATTCTGACTGGAGTTTCTTGTTCTTGTGCAGTTGGGTAAGTGCACTTTTTTTTCTTTAGGTGGGATTTGCTTCCCCCATCTTACTTTTTTTAATCCCAGTTTTATTTCTTTGTGGTATATTTTCAGGGTAAAATATATGGGCCTTTTCACTTATATTCTGCTACTTGCCATTGCTTCAGTCCATGCCTGGCACTTGATTGGAGACCAAGCTTTATCAAATGTAGGTATTGAAATCCATTAGTTATCAGATTTATTGACTAGAAAACATAATTTTATGTAAAGTATCACAAAAATATTTTCATGCTTTGATGTAAATATAGTCTGTTGGCTATTTACAACTTTGTTTAAAAAGAAAATAAAATGTCATTAAAGTTAGTGCATTTGATATTTCCCAAGTGGGAAATACACGATATAGTTGAAATTCAGAATTCAGAGTTTAACTTTAAAAAAAAAAATTTTAATTTAAAAAAAAATTAAATTTATTTGTTTTTAATACACATTGCTTTATGAATCATGTTGGGAGAGAACAATCAGAGCAAAAGGGAAAAACTATGAGAGGGAAAAAAAAAAGTGAACATAGCATATGGTGATTTTACATTCAATCTCCATAGTTCTTTTTCTGGATGCATATGGTATGTTTTGTCCAAAGTCTATTGGAATTCTGTTTTTTTCACTGAACCACTGAGAAGAAACAATATTCTGTTATCTTTATGTACCACAACTTGTTCAGCCATTCCCCAATTGATGGACATCGACTAATTTTCCAATTCTTCGCCAACACAAAAAGAACTGCTACAAACATTTTTGCATATATAGCTCCTTTTCCTTTCTTTATGATTTCCTTGGGACACAGACCCAGTAGTGCCACTGTTGGGGTCAAAGGGTATGCACAGTTTGATGGCCCCTTGGGCATAGTTCCAGATTGCTCTCCAGAATGGTTGGATCATGTACAACTCCACCAACAATGTATCAGTGTCCCAGTTTTCCCACATCCCCTCCAACATTTATCATTATCTTTTCCTGTCATCTTAGCCATTCTGAAAGGTGTGAAGGGGTATCTCAGAATTGTTTTAATTTGCATTTCTCTAATCAATGGTGATTCAGAGCACTTTTTTCATATGAATATAGATGGCTTTAATTCCATTATCTAAAAGTTGTCTGTCAATTTTCAGATGACGAAATTGAAACTATTTCTAGTCATATGAAAATGTGCTCCAAATCCCTGTACAGCAAGATAACTGTATAAATATATATACATATATTCCATCTATCAAATATTTTAACATAATTAACATGTATTAGACTTCCTGCCATCTAGGGGAGGGGGTGGGAAGAAGGAGGGAAAAATTTGTAACAGAAAGCTTTGTAAGGGTCAATGATGAAAAATTACCCAAATATAGGTTTTGTAAATAAAAAGCTTTAATTTAAAAAAAAAAAGTTGTCTGTTTCTATCCTTTGACTATTTATCAATTGGGGAATGACTTGTGTTCTTACAAATTTGATACAACTCTTATGTATTTTAAAAATGAGACCTTTATTCTTGTGCAGTAAGATAACTGTATAGATATGTATACATGTATTGTATTTGTCATATAATTTATCCTATCTAGCATGTATTAGATTACCTGTCATCTAGGGGTGGGGGGTGGGGGGAAGGAAAGGAAAAGCTTGGGAAAAAAAAGTTTTTTTGCAAAGGTTAATGTTGAAAGGTCACTCATATGTTTTGTAAATACAAAGCTTTATAAAAAAAAAAAAAATGAGACCTTTATCAGAAACACTGCCTGTAAAGATTTTTTCCCCAGCTTTGTACTTCCTTTTTAATCTTGTTTATGTAAAATATTTTTAATTTAATGTAATCAGAGTTATCCATTTTGCCTTTTATAATATTCTCTAATTCTTTAGTCATAAATTCTTCCCTTCTCCAAAGATCTGATAGGTAAATCATCCCTTGCTCTCCTAATTTATTTATGGTATCATCCTTTATGTCCAAATCATGGACCCATTTTGACCTTATTTTGGTATGGGTGTGAGATGTAAGTCTATGCCAAATTTCTTACATATTTTTTTCCAGTTTTCCCAGCAATTTCTGTCAAATAGTGAGTTCTTATTCCAGAAGCTGGAGTTTGAGGATGAATCAAATACTAGATGACAGAGTTAACTATGATAAGAAGTAATTGTGTTTTTAAATTTTCCAACAGGCTCGTGTATTTTGCCATTTGCTAGCCAGAGGAGTGGCCTTGTTGATTATACCAATATTTATGTATTTATCTTTTTTCTACATTCACTTAATGGTGCTATACCGATCTGGACCCCATGATCAAATTATGTCTAGTGCTTTCCAAGCCAGCTTGGAGGTAAGATGTACAAATAAGAAATGACATTTTAATTAAAATAGCAACCTAGAATTTTGTCCTATGGAACCATCATTAAACAGTAGTAACTAATATTTACATAGCACTTTAAGATTTGCAAAGTACTTTACATAAATTTTATTTTACTAAATGAGAATTTGATGGAAAAGTTAATATATTAAAAGTCCATTTTATTTTTGTTTTGTTTTTATCACCCTTTTTGTCCCTTCCTTCATGATCAGGAAATCTATTTTGGAGTTGTTCTTCTTTTAACTGTCCTTTCCCATTTGCTTCCTGTTGATTTTGATGTTATTTCTGCACCAAATGGGTGTGTGTGTATATGTGTGTGTTTGAAACCCTCTTTTTTTGTTTCAACTAAGAATGATGCCAGTGTTTCTAATCTTCTTCCTTTATATACTAATATTCTTCCTTTTACTTTTCTCATAAAACCACATATAACAGTTTATTTCCAAGATCAATGTTTTCCTTATTTAGATCCCTTAATATGATTTGCTTTCTTTTTTAAAAATTATGTTCATTTCCAGATTTTATCCCTCCCTTCATTCCCTTCTTTATCCATCTCAATATCTGTTGAAAACACTAAGGTTCCTAATTAGTTCCTAGATTTCTCTGGACTCCCCCCCTCCCTCATGTTTGTACTTCATAGTAAGTACTCAGCTATGGTCTTTGCATCAGAAATGTTTGAAAGTCCCCTATTCCATAAAAGTCCTTTTTTTTTTTTAATTTTTTTTTAATTTTTTCCTCTGTAGGGTTATAATGAGTTTTGCAGGACATAAAGCCTTTTTGAAATACTGTATTGCAAAGATCTCCTCTTTTTAAAAATAAAAGCTGCCAAGCTTTTGTGATCATGGTTGTGGTTCTTTGGTACTTGAGCTGCTACTTTTGTCTGGATGTTGACAGTATTCTTTTCTTTAACATGGAAACTCTGGGGTTTGGCTATAACATTCTTAGAATTTTTCTTTTGGGGATTTTCTTAGGAGATAATCATTGGGTTATTTCTATTTTCATTTTGCTCTCAGATTCAAAAAGATATGGATAGTTTATATTTATGATTTTTTGAGCTATAATGGCCAGACTTTTTACAATCAGGTCTAATACAAGTAACCCAGTGATTTTAGAATTCTCTCTCTTTATTTTCCCAGTTATTTGTTTTTGTTCTTATATTTTATTCTAGCTCATTTTCTTTTGTTATTCAGTTTTTTGTTTTGTTCTAATATTTCTTGAAATTTCTTTTTTATGCAGTTCTGAAAGAACAAATCATTTGCTGTAGTTTTTCTTTGGATTTATTGATAATTATCCAAACTTATGTAAACTTTAGAGTTTTTATAGAATAGATATGTAAGAATTGAGTTACTTGCCTTCTCTTCAGGGCAGTTATTCTGACAGAAAGTTCTCCACTTTTATTTCTACAGCATTAAACATACTGATTGGTGTATGAGTAAAGAATGATTTTTAGATTTTCTGATTGACAGCTGCTTTGGGAAATTTCAGGGTATGATGCTGCAAATCTGTCTTTTCGATTTTTTTTTTCCAGCAGTACTGTTTTGATACTCATTTATACTTTACACTCATAAGTATACTCAAATGTAGACTTTTTGGGAACATTACTTTCATACATTGAAAGCATAATATATATAAGGAATAAGGAAATATAATATATTAAATTAAATTAAAAATAAAATATAATAAGGAAAAAACAGACTTTTTCACAAGCAGTATTTCATAGTAGACTACATCTTCACTATCCCATAATTAACTAAAAGATGTAGAATTTATAATATCCCACTGTTCTTATATTTATTTTTTATTTTAAAATTATTTAGAAGTTAGTTATTTTCCTTCTACCTCTCCTTTGGAAAAATGAAAATAGCAAAACCTTTGTAACAAATATTCATAATCAGGTGCTTACTACTGATTTTTTTTAAAAAAAGCGTTTGCTTCAGCAGAGCAGAACTTACCAGTAAATATCAAAAAATGTATGAATGCACAAAAATCTTACTTCCTTATTGCTCCTTAGAGGCAATTATCAATATAAAACCAAGCAAACATGCTTCAGCCACTTAGAATAGCTTTGCTAGTTACAAATGAATGACTTTATAAATCTCTTTTACAGACTCCTTGCTATCTCTGGTTGAAATATTTAGTGTTTTGTTTTGGTCTTCTTTAGGGTGGATTAGCTCGGATCACACAAGGCCAACCATTAGAGGTAGCCTATGGTTCCCAGATCACGCTGAGAAATGTTTTAGGTAAACCCATGCCCTGCTGGCTTCATTCACATAAGAACACCTACCCTATCAGGTAACAAAGATGAATATTTTACATCTTAAAAAAGATACTAATCTACCTGCCATCTAGGGGAGGGGGCGTGGGGAGAAGAAAGAAAAAAAATTTGCAACAGAAAGTTTTGCAAGGTTCAGTGTTGAAAAATTACCTATGCATATGTTTTGTAAACAAAAAGCTTTAATAAATAATAATAAAATTTACAAAATAAATAAGATACAAATCTTAGAAATGTGTTTGAGCGGAATTGCCTGATATTTAACCAACTAATTGCTTCAAAAATTCCAGCTCTGCTATATATTTTGCAGAGAGATTTAATGAATAACTTTGTTATGCTGATATTATGATGTTTAAGAAAAACCTGTTTAAGAAGATTTAGTAGAGATTAAATTCAACAAAGAAGTCACATCATATTTATGTATACTAAAATTGACTAATTTGAACTAATTGAGTGGTTAATCTGAAGTGCTAGAAAGTAGGTATTATGATTTAAAATAGTTCACCAAATTCTTACCAGGTAGAAATTCTGCTAAATATACTCTAAATGAATAGACAAGAATGAATTATGATCAGAACTCTTTGAACATGACATCCTTTATCTGTAAAGTGAAAGAATTGAATTAGTTGAAATCTACAATCTCCTTCCACTCAAAAATATTTTATCTGTATCAAATTTTTATATATAATGGGATGCTTTAAAGAATTAAAGAAGGGAAGGAAATAAGCATTTTTAAGTGCTTATTATATACCGGGCACACACAAATACAAAAGGAAAAAAAAAGGCAGTCCCTACCCTCAACAAGCTTACATTCTAATGAAGGAAGAGAACATACGAAGGAAAGTAGCAGAAGATTGGTGGAAGTGATTTTTCAAGAACAAAATATCTGGAACAAGGCTAAGAAGGGAATAAAGACAGGCTGGCTTGGGACCCATCACAAAATGTGGATTTCCAGAGGAATACAGTGATGGAAGAAAGGGCTTTTTAAAGGGAGTATTCCAGGATAAGCAGACCAAGAGGGTAATAAGATTTTCTTTTCTTTTTTTAAAAAATTATTTATTAATTATTTTATTTTTTCTGGTTATACATGTATATTAAGTTTTTAAAATACATATTTTTATGAATCATGCTGGAAAAGAAAAATCAGAAAAAAAGGGAAAAACCACAAGAGGGGAAAAAAAAAAATGAACATAGCATGTGTTGATATACATTCAATCTCCATAATTCTCTTTCTGGATTCAGATGGCATTTTCTGTCCAAAGTCTGTTGGGATTGCTTTGGATCACTGAACTGCTGAGAAGAACCAAATCTTTCATAGATGATGATGACACAATTTTGCTATTACTGTATATAATATATTCTTGGTTCTGCTTGTTTCATTCAGCAACAGTTCATGCAAATCCTTCCAGATCTTTCGAAAATCAAGCTTGTTTACCATTTTTATAGAACAATAATATTCCATTACTTTCATATACCACAACTTATTCAACAATTCTCCAACTTATGGGTATCCACTCATGGGTAATAAGATTTTCTAGGATGAGCAAGCCCTAGGCACTGTGGGAAGTTCCTGGATGAAATAACAGTAAACACATGATTTTGAAGTCCAAAAAAATTGGAACTTAGGATTCTTGAAAGCAATTTATTCTCAAATACTATGATCTTGTTTATATTATTAATTTATGCTATATGTGCAGAAATTTTATGAAATAGAATTAAAACTTGAGTTCCTTGATACCTTTCAGTACAAATTAGGTTTTACTTTGTATTTGTGAAGAACAACAGGAAAGAGTTAGTTGACAAAGCAAGTAAAGTGAAAAGAACTCCTTCACTGGTTTAAAAAAAATGAGAAAAATGGTAGCTTGGCTGCTAATTTGACTAAAGGCCCTGTCATTCTGGTTCATTATTTCTTCTCTAGGTATGAGGATGGCCGAGGCAGCTCTCATCAGCAACAGGTGACTTGTTATCCCTTCAAAGATGTTAATAACTGGTGGATTGTAAAAGATCCTGGGAAGTGAGTATAGAAAACTCCTACAGGGGCATTGCCAAGCTCTTGGTCTGCTGTAATAATTAGCATCTTTTTACAGTAGTTATAATTGAACATTTTGGATTTTTAATATTTCTATCTGATAATTAGAAAAGTAGTTTCTTAATGATCATAGCATATATTTTGGTAATGAAAAATTCTTTCTGCTGACTTGTTAGTAAGAGATGTAGAACCCACAAAACCATAGTTAGTTCTGGTAAAGGAAAAGATCATAGGATCATAGATTTAGAGCTAAAAGGGAAATTTCATCCAGGCCATCTCTAGTCATCTTGACTCATATTTTGACACTGGATCCAGATGGTTCTGGAGGAAAAAGAGAGGCAGGGGACCTTGCCCAGCTCTCCCCCACTGAAATCCAATTCATCGCGTGTCACGGCCTCACCTCCCTGATATCAGAGTCCTCTTCAAGGACCAACAACAATAATAGTATAAGGATATTAAAGGTGATCTAGTCCAACTCCTTCATTTTTTTTTACAGATAAGGAAACTGAGATCCAGAGAAGTTTAAGTTCAAGTAATAAAAGGCAGATCAAACATTTGAATACAGGTCCTCTTCAATTTTTTTTTTTTTTTTTTTTACTTTCCACTTGAAAATGTGAAGCAAGATGGCCTTCATTTCTTCCCCCCCACCCCCACCCCCTTTTTGGCATCATTTCATATGAAGATGAGTTAATTTCAGATTTTTTTGCAACTTTGAAATACTTATTTTAGTTTTATTTTGAAGCTAACTTTTTTATTCTCCTTTTTTTATATAAATATAAATTTAAAAACTCATTTGTTTTGAGAGGAATAAAACTGAAGTTTAACTTTATTTCACAAACTTTCTCCATATGTGGGACAAAATAAGCATTATTTCTATGGGAATTTTCTTTAATACTTGAAAAACTGCTTTTAAATGCCCTCAAGTTCTCTATAAATAACTAACTTCACTATGAAGTTATTTATTTACAAACTAAAATAGAAGTTGGAGATGCAGGAAAATAAGTTCCAAAATTCAATAATGATATTAAATTGCTTGTTTTGCCCATATTTTATCTATGTAAAAGATTCTGTTCACTTGGAAGGTACAAAATTAATGTTTTTACCATGAGTTAAATTCTCTCTTCCTCATTTATGAGGCTCAGTGTTTTTTGCTAACTGTCATGTGATATAGCCTGAATTATTCCTTCTGGATGGATATACAAATTCTTTTCTCTGTTAACTAGGCATCAGTTGGTGGTGACCAATCCTCCTAGGCCTGTACGGCATGGGGATATTGTACAGCTGGTCCATGGAATTACCACTCGTTTCCTCAATACGTAAGTGTTCTGCTATTCTCTCCCTTTATTGTTACCTTCCAGATTCGCTTTTTGCTCAGACATAATTTAGTTAGTGGGAAGAAATTGCAGTTTCTGGCTTCTTAACTTTCCTAATTGATATATCTACGTTTTCATTTACCTAATCAAATTAGAACTCTTCAGTCTAAAAAGGTATATTGCTTTTTTTTTTTTAAGAGAAGAAATAAAATATTTTAATAGTTCAATCCCAGAAAGAAAAAAAAAAAATAAGATTGAACAAGTCATCAATAAACTCCCTAAGAAAAAAATCCTAAGAAAAAATGTGAAGTTGATTGGATACAGAATAGAACAGGCTATTTTTCACTTTCTTTTTTTTTTTCATGGTTTTTCTTTTTTTTCTTTTTTCTTTTTCTTTTTTCTTTTTTTTTATTAATGCTTTTTATTTGCAAAACATGTGTTCAGGTAATTTTTCAACATTGACCCTTACAAAGCTTTCCATTACAAATTTTTCCCCCCTAGTCTCCACCCCTCCCCTAGATAGCAGGAAGTTTACTACATGTTAATTATGTTAAAATACTTGACAAATCGAATATATGTATACGTATTTTTACAGTTATCTTGCTGTGCAAGAAAAATCCTATCTACAAGGAAAAAAAATCTGAGAAGGGAAACATAATGTAAGTAAACATCAATAGAGAGCATGAAAATGTTATGCTGTGGTCCACATTTCATATCCCTCTCTCTGGGTGTATATGGCTTTCTTCACTGAACAATTGGAACTGGTTTAAAACATTTCATTGTTGAAGAGATCCATGTCCATCAGAATTGATCATCATATAGTCTTGTTGTTGCTGTGTATAATGATCTCCTGGTTCTGCTTATTTAACTCAGCATCAGCTCATGCAAGTCTCTCCAGGCCTCTCTGAAATCACTTGGTGTCATTTCTTATAGAACAATAATATTCCATAACATTCATATACCATAACTTATTCAGCCATTCTCCAACTGATGGGCATCCATTCAGTTTCCAGTTTCTTGCCACTACAAAAAGGGCTGCCACAAACATTTTTGCACATGTGGGTCCCTTTCCTTCCTTTAAGATCCTTTGGGATATAAGCCCAAGAGAAACACTGCTGAGTCAAAGGGCATGCACAGTTTGATAACTTACTGAACATAGTTCCAAATTGCTCTCCAGAATGGTTGGATCCGTTCACAGTTCCACCAACAATGTATCAGTGTCCCAGTTTTCCCACATCCCTCCAACATTCATCGTTATCTTTTCCTGTCATTTTAGCCAATCTGACAGGTGTGTAGTGGTACCTCAGAGTTGTCTTAATTTGCATTTCTCTGATCAGTAGTGATTTGGAGCAACTTTTCATATGACTAGAAATGGTTTTAATTTTATCATCTGAAAATTGTCTGTTCATATCCTTTGACCATTTATTGATTGGAGATCGATAAATAAATTGATAAATATGAGACAATTCTCTATATATTTTAGAAATGAGGCCTTTATCAGAACCCTTAAATGTAAAGATGATTTCCAAATTTATTGCTTCCCTCCTAATCTTGTCTGCATTAGTTTTGTTTGTACAAAAACTTTTTAACTTAATATAGTCAAAATTATCTATCTGGTGTTCAGTTAAGAGTTCCATTTCTTCTTTGGACATAAATTTATTCCTTCTCCACAGGTCTGAGAGGTAAACTATCCTATGTTCCTCTAATTTGCTTACAGTATCACTCTTTATATCTAGATCATGAGCCCATTTAGATCTTATCTTGGTATGTGGTATTAGGTGTGGGTCAAGCCCTAATTTCTTCCATACTAGTTCCCAGTTTTCCCAGCAGTTTTTGTCAAATAGTAAGTACTTATCCCAAAAGCTGGGGTCTTTGGGTTTATCAAACACTAACTTGCTGTAGTTATTGCCTAATTTGTCCTGTGATCCTATTCTATTCCACTGATCGACTACTCTAATTCTCAGCCAGTACCAAATGGTTTTGATGACCGCTGCTTTATAATATTGTTTTAGATCTGGTACAGCAAAGCCACCTTCATCAGCCTTTTTTTTTTTCCATTAATTCCCTTGAAATTCTTGACCTTTTGTTCTTCCAAATGAACTTTACTATTTTTTTCTAGATCTGTAAAATAATTTCTTGGGAGCTTGATTGGTACGGCACTAAATTTTAAATTTAAATTTAAATTTATTTGCGTGAAAAGTGTTTTGTAGTTCCTGACTTTTCCTTGGCAGATAGATTCCCAAATATTTTATACTTTCAGCAGTTATTTTGAATGGAATTTCTTTTTGTATCTCTTGCTGCTGAACTTTGTTGGTAATATATAAAAATGCTGCCGATTTATGTGGATTTATTTTGTATCCTGCAACTCTGTTAAAATTGTGAATTGTTTCTAGTAGTTTTTTAGTTGAGTCTCTAGGATTCTCTAAGTATACCATCATATGTACAGAGTGATAATTTGGTTTCCTTATTACCTACTCTAATTTCTTGAATCTCTTTTTCTTCTCTTACTGCCAGAGCTAACATTTCTAATACAATATTAAATAATAATGGTGACAGTGGGCAGCCTTGTTTCACTCCTGATCTTATTGGGAATGATTCTAGTTTGTCTCCATTACATATGATGCTTGCTGATGGTTTTAAGTAGATGCTACTGATCATTTTAAGGAAAAGCCCATTTATTCCTATACTGTCTAGTGTTTTTAATAGGAATGAGTGTTGGATTTTATCAAATGCTTTTTCTGCATCTATTGAGATAATCATATGATTTTTGTTAGTTTGGTTATTAATGTAATTGATTATGCTGATAGTTTTCCTAATATTGAACCAGCCCTGCATTCCTGGTATAAATCCTACTTGGTCATACTGTATTTTCCTGTGGATAACTTTCTGTAATCTCATTGCTAATATCTTATTTAAAATTTTTGCAACAATATTCATGAGGGAAATTGGTCTATAGTTTTCTTTCTGTTTTCACCCTACCTAGTTTAGCTATCAGCACCATATCTGTATCATAGAAGGAATTTGGTAGTACACCTTCTTTCCCTATTTTTAGAAATGTATATTGTTAAAGTGTATAAAATTTTAATATGTTTTTGTTGTTCAGCAATTCTAAGAATATTAGAACTACAGAATATCCCTTGAATCTTGAAGATATCTTTTACAACAAAGAAAAGTTTAGCTTTATATAGCATGTCATGAAATGGTAACTTGACAGTCTTGAAATATTACATGGATTCAAAAAGGGTGATAAAGCTCTGAGCATTTATTTTAAAAAGCAATTATTTGACAGTATAGTCCTGACCTTTTGAGGTTCATGTCAGGGAGGGCAACTAAGCCTTCAAGAAATTTTTTTTTGCAATGAAATGTTTCAAACCACCTCCAATTGTTCACTGAAGAAAGCCATATATACCCAGAGAGAGGGATGTGAAATGTGGACCACAACATAACATTCTCATACTCCTTGTTTGATGTTTGCTTACATTGTGTTTCCTTTATCTGATATATCGTTTGTGTAGATAAGATTTTTCTTGCACAACAATGATAAGTTTGGAAATATGTATACATATATTCGATTTGCCAATATTTTAACATAATTAACATGTAGTGGATAGCCTGCCATCTAGGGGAGGGGTGGGGAGTTGGGGGGAAAAACTTGTAACAGAAAGCTATGTAAGGGTTATTGTTGAAGAATTACCCACACATATGTTATGCAAATAAAATTTTAAAAAAATAAATAAATTTTAAAAAAATTAAAAAAAATAAAAATAAAAAAAAAGGAAAAAAAAAATAAATTGTGTTTTGTTGTACTATTGTATGTTATGGGTAAGGTGGACTAAGAATAACAGAAGGTGTTTTGGGCATTCATTCTTAACCTGAAAAATGATCAGGAAAGTGAAACATAGCCTTAAATACTGTCATTTAGCAGGCTGTCTTTCATTAGTATGTTAAGCCACTACAAGATAGATATAACTATAGAGATAACTTTATTTGAGGATCTGTTCTGACTACTGCTGCTAATAATAATAGCCAACATTTATATAGTGCTTACTATGTGCCAAGCACTGTGCTAAACATTTTATAATTATAATTTCATTTGATTCTCATAACAACCTGAAAGAGAAGTGATATATTCACCATTTTAGGAAATGAGAAAACTGAGGTAAACAGAGGCTAAGTTCTAGGGTCGTTTTGTTTGAAGCTGATTTTGAATTCAGGTCCTCTAGACTCCAGATTGGTTCATTGTGGCTGTTAGCTACTGTCATGGAAGATATTCTGGACAAAGCCAAAAAAGGAAGTCTCTGATGACCTTGTTTAGGAGTGGCATTATGGTGATGGTCTTCACAATATGGCCCCAACTTACCTTTCCGGTCTCATTATCCATCCTGCACACTCAGTTCAGCGAAATGGGCTTTTTCATGGTTCTTCACACAGGGTACTCTGTTGTGTCCCATCTAGCATATCTGGAATTTACTACCTTCTCACCTGTACCTCATGGAAACCCTTTCTTCCATCAAGTTACAGCTAAAGTATCTCCTTGAAGTCTTTCCTGATTCCCCTCCAACTACTGATATTCTCCTTCCTTAAAATACCTTATGTTTGGGGCAGCTAGGTGGCGCAGTGGATAGAGCACCAGCCCTGAAGTCAGGAAGACCTGAGTTCAAATTTGGTCTCAGACACATAACATTCCCTAGCTGTGTGACCCTGGGCAAGTCACTTAATCCCAATTGCCTTGGCAAAAAGCAAAAAAAAAAAAAAATACCTTATGTTTTAACTAGCTTGTATTTATTTTTATTTATTCTGTTTATTCTTTTATAGATTATATAGATATGTAGCTATATCTATATATTATTGTCACCTCCACTAGAAGTGTGGGTTCTGATTATTTGGTTCTTTGCATTTATATGCCCAGTAGCTGGAGCTTAATAGTAATGCTTGAGAAATGCTTGTCAATTGCTTGAATTTATATTCTGGATCTTATTCTCATGGCAAAGAGTAATTAATTGCTAGAATGGAAATGGTGGGAACTTTGGGGGTTAGTGACTACTCCCATCTTTGATTTTATGGCAGAAAAGAAGAAATCCAGACATAGTCTAATATGTACCCTAAATTTTGGGAGATCATTTTTAAAAAGGCTTCAGAGAAAGAATGGCCTAAACTTTTATGACATGTACAGAAGGGAGTTAGAGCAGGTGATTTAGGATGAATACAGAATCCTGGCAGAAGAATGTTAGGAATGGTAGAGCTCCAAATCAAGGTACGGCAAGAAGTATTTATTATTTGATCATTTAATATTGTTGCTCTGTAGGTTCTTTAGTCCTTGTTTATTAAAGGAAAGCCAAGCTCTATAGCTGTCATGGTATCATTAGGCAGTTCTTATTTTTCAGTCGGATAGCAGTCAACTAGCATTTATTAAGTACATTCTATGTGTACCAGGTACCATACTAAACACTAGGAAAGCAGAGAAAAGCAGGGGAGAAAAAAACAAAAATAGCCCTTCTGCTTTAGGAGCTCAGCAGTCTTCATAAATAAGACAACATGTGAACAGTCTTACAGTCTTTACAAATAATACATATGTGTATTTTTTTTTGAAAAATTACATCTGTGGTTTGTAAATAGTTATGTGTGTATGTGTGTGTATGAAGGATATGTGTCTGTATATGTGATCAGTTGAAAACAGTCTTGAGGGAAAGGACTAAAATTAAAAAAGATACATCTCCAAAGAGAAAGTTTAGCTGACATTTAGAGGAAGCCCACTCAATTAGACAAGGGGGAAGAAAGTTCCCGACATGGGAAACAGCCAATTAAAACAGCCAGAGTCTGGAGATGGACAGTCCAGAGGCCACTGTTGCTGGGTTGAAAGCAGGGGCCAGGTTCTGACCAGCTTTAAAAGCTTAACAGATTATATTTGATCGTGATGAAGATAGTCATATACATCCAGAGAGAGGTCTGAGGGAACTGAGTGTGAACCACAACACAGCATTTTAACGCTTTCTGTGAATATTTCCCTGCATTTTGTTTTCCTTCTTAGGTTGGTTTTTTTCTCTATTTCTAGATTTGATGTTTCTTGTGCAGTAAGATAACTGTATAGATATTTAGCATGTATTATCTTACCTGTCATCTAGGGGTGGGGGGCTGGGGGGAAGGAGGGGAAAAGCTTGGAACAACAACAAAAAAAAGTTTTGCAAAGGTCAATGTAGAAAAATCACTCATGTTTTGTAAATAAAAAGCTTTTAATAAAAAAAAGACAAAAAAAAAAGATTTTATTTGATCCTGGAAGAACTGAGACTGATGATGAAAGTTAAGGAGAACACAAAGATGAAGCATAGGGGAGCAGTGGCAGCCCAGGACATACGGCTCACGGGTAATGGTGACAAAGAGAAAGCAGAACCTCTCAGTGCCAATTTTTTCTGTTTTCTTTGTTGAGAAGAACAATCTTTGTACTGAATGGGGCATACACAAATATTGGAAATAAGGAGTCAATAATTGACATAAACAAGGAGATTACATGAGAATGCCTAACTGTCCCTTCTGGACTCAAGTCACTTGGCCCACATGAGCTCAAAACTCAGGGTACTGAGGGGTGTAACTGTTGAGCTGTTGTCAGTAACCTCTGAAAGACCAGGAGAAATTGAGATTGTGGATTGGTAGAGCTGACTTCTATTTCTGGCAAAAGTCTAGAACAAATGACCTATTTCAGTCAGGACAGTGAGAGAGGTACAAAGTGCTGGACTTAGAGTCAGGAAGATCTGTGTTCAAATGCAAATTTTGACATCTGGTGGCTGGGTGACTGGGCAAATCACTTCTGTCTACCTCAGTTTCCTTAGCTGAAAAATGAGGTTGATAATAATAATACCCCCTCTTCCAGGGTTCTTGTGAGAATAAAATGAGATATTAATTGATTTACAAGCATTAAAGCACAATGTAAATGCTAATGAGAATTATTTTTTATTTTATTGAGTTTTTTCTATCACCTTCATTTCTAATATCTGCTTCCTAACTCTAATCCACTGAACTATCCCTTGAAAAAAGATTAAAGAAAAAAGAGAAAAAGTATTTGAGCAAAACCAACTAAAATGTCAAAATAGTTTGAATGTATATGAAATAGTTTGAATGTATATGAATAGTTTGAATGTATATGAAATAGTCCCCCTATTTCTGCAGAAAAAAGGGGGGGTAAAGGTGCATTTCCTTAACTCTTCTTTGGGGCCTACCTTGGTCATTATACATAGTCTTCTTTCCTTTTAATTACAAAAATGTACTCAATACAGTTGGCAATGTATTATTAAGAGAATGGTTACTGAACACCTAGAAAAGGACATGGTGATTGCCAACATGCAGCCCAGGGGAAGATTACTGTGCTAGTTTACTATCAACAGAATTGTGAATTGCTTCAGTCATTTTTGAAAATGATTTGTAATTCTAGAGGGACAGTTCCCAAATTACTCATAGCCTTTGAAGCAGAGATCCCACTGTTAGGATCTTGTCCCCCAAAAGATTAGAAAAAATGGCATACATACAGAAATGGTCATAGCAGCAGTACTTTTGATTATAAAAAGTTAGGATAAGACATTTGCCCAGTTATTGGAAAATGGCTAAATAAGCTGTTATGTAGATGTAATGGATTATTAAGGAATGATGAATATGAAGAGATCATCCCCCAATACTCATTCACATACAATGACCACAAGTGATTAAACTAAGCCTTGAGATACAATAGAATTATTCAGATGCAGTACTTTAGTGTTGATACTGTGTTATCAAAGTGAATAGATACATCCTGTTTGTAATCAAATTGACTTTTTCAGAGAATGTAATTTATAGTAGTGTTTGTTTTACCATTCATTAGAAAATATCACTGTCAAAACAACTTATCAGTGAATTTAATAAGTAGGATCCAGTATGGCTCATTGGGGGCTAGCTCTTTCTAAGTTGTTTCCTTTTCCTTTTTATTTATTTATTTTTTTTGGACAGTTGCTAGATTGGTCAGTTGTGAGAATATTATTGATAAATATACTTTATATCAGTGTTACAATTTAGCTGTTTTAACAAAGCATTTGGCAATCTTCTGTTATGTTCCCTTTTTTTTTTTTTTAAGCTTTGTTGGTGCCTTTTGATTTTCAATCATTATTAGCTCCCAGCCTTTTATGATGGGGGAAAAAACCCAAACCACTTCTCCTCTTTTGATATTCTTTTATCTGACTTTTCTTATTCCAGCTCTCACTCTGTCTTGTTCTTCATGTATTTGTTGTTTGTGCTCACCATGATATCTCATCCTTTTATCTTTTAGGACCTTGCCAGACTGTCCCTCTTGCTCTGTCTTTACTTTGTCTTCCCATTGTCAGCCTTGTAATTGTTCCCCTTCTCTTACTGTCACTTGTGCCTTTTCAAACAGGAAATATTTTGGTTTGGACATGTTGTTTTAAGATGCCTACAGGACTTCTAGTTTAAATGCCCAGTAGTCTCCAACTTCTCTTTCTGAACTGATGCAGAGAGTTGGTGATGGTGGCAGGCCAGGGGGGCATGTTGTCCCAGAGGTTCTTGTTCAGGGATGAGTTGGAGTAGAGGGGGCTCTGAGAGCCTTCCAAACATTCTGAGTCTTTGAGCTGGGCTTAGACTTGACCTTAGTCAGAGAGTGATGCCTTTGGCAGGTAGCACAACAAGTTCATCGATCCTGACCTGCTGTCAAAGCCCTCCTTATTCTGGTGGGTGGGACTATATGAGACAGTGGTCGGGGAAGATTCACAATTGTGCATGGCCCAAAGGGCAGTAGAATAACTCATGAGGAGGATAAGTAGCACGACATATTAGCAACAATGACTTACATTAAAAAATGGAATAAAAGATCTTGACAAAGATATTTACGTCTGGAATAGGAGGGGGCCTAGTTACGTGGTGAAAGGATGCATCATCTTTATGCTGAAAGGCCCAACAGAGTAGGCAGGGCCTTTTAAGTAGATTCCCCTGAGGAGGATTGCACAATAACATGGAGAGAGATGTCAGTGTATTATGATCTGGGCTAGAAAGGGAAGTGTCCATGTTGGTATCATAGCTCAGAGACATCACTGATCCAGCATCAGACAAGCAGACCAGGTGATTTGTATTTAGCTTAGTTGATTATTACTTCATGCTGAGATTTGTAAAGATTAGCAAGGGCATAGGTAGTTTGGGTTTTGTTTCTGCCTTCAAAAGTATCACTAATAGGAGTAATTCTTCAGGTAAGGAAGGTTCATCCTTGCCCACTTATTCATCTTCTCCCACAAATTCACAAAATAGTCATTTGAGATACATGGGATCTTGGATCTTCCTCAAGTTTTCTTAGCATCATGAGGACACAGTTGTCCATCAGTTAACTTCTTTCTTGTCATAGGACTAGTCTATTTTATCCATATTTTTTCCCTAAGGTGTGATTGTTAGAATTAAACATGGTCTGACATAGTACAGAGACCACTGGTACTGTCACCTCCCTTTTCCTGGACACTGTCGTCCTATCAATGCAGTTTAAGATTGTATTTGCTTTTTAGTTGTCATGTTACATTAGAGATTCAAATGGAATTAACTTATAGTTCATACAACTCCCAGATAATTTTTTATGAGCTGTTCTCTGTCCATGTCTTCCCTTATCTTATACATGTAAAGCTTTATTTAATTCATTCTGTAAGACTTTACATTCACAACTATCATATCTTTTTCTTTTTAAACCAGTATTCTAACCTGTTAGTATCATTTGGGGATTCTTACTTTGTCATGCAACATGTTGACTTTATGTTACTGAAAGTTAGATAAGCATGCCATTTGTGTATATCTAAGTCACTGTTAAAAATTTTGAACAACTTATTCACTTTTTCCTGAGGCTAATTTTTTGTCATTGAAAATCAGACTTTATATCTCGAACATTCCCCAAAGCTATCTTAAAATGGACAAAGGTCCATCCAAAGCAGTACTAAGGAATTTCTCCATAAAATATTATTTTTCTTGATTCAGGCATGATGTTGCTGCACCTCTGAGTCCGCACTCTCAAGAAATATCATGTTATATCGACTATAACATTTCCATGCCGGCCCAGAACCTTTGGAGAGTGGTGAGTTGAAACAGAATTTTCTAGATAGTACCTAATCCAGCCTTTTCATTTTGCACATGAAGAGCGTGAGTCCCAGAGAGGTCACTTGACCCAGACCATTAAGTGAGTAGGAACACCGCCAAGTCTTAAGTTGCACAAGTGGGAGTGTTTTGACTCTTGGCCCAGAGTGCTTTTTATTACATCAAATATTAAATGATATCATATTGAATAAGTTAATAAAATTGTTATTAAAGGTAATAGTACAGGGGCAGCTAGGTGGCGCAGTGGATAGAGCACCAGGAAGTCAGGAGGACCTAAGTTCAAATCTGGCCTCAGACACTTAACACTTCCTAGCTGTGTGACCCTGGGCAAGTCACTTAATTCCAACTGCCTCAAGGGGGAAAAAAAAAAGTAATAGTACCTCCAAAAACTAGTGTTACCTTATTCTAGGATAAAATACAACCTATCGTGTTTGGCATTCAAAGCCTTTCTCAGTCTGACTCCACCCTCTTTTCCAGACAGATTTTCCATTACTCTTATGCACTATGTATGCTGTCACCAAACTAGCCTATTGTGTCATTAGGAAACAAGGTTCCTGTGTCTGCTGAGCCTTTGGATAAGCCATCCCCTTGTGTCTGGAATACTCTTCATCCTTTCTTTCATCTTCTAGAACTCCTTGCTTCCTCCAGGCAGCCTTTCCAGATCTCTCCTGACTCTCCAAATTACAAATTGGATTTGTTTTGTGTACACTATCTGTGTACATTTTTGCCCCCTCTGTCCCTTACCCCCTGGTAGATGGTAAGTTTCTGAACTGGAGGGACTGTTTCAGTTTTGTTTCTCTATCCCCAGTGTCAAGCTCAGTGCCCAGCAGACAGTAAGCCCTCAGTAAATGTTTTTTTGAATTAAGTTGAATGGTATACTTGAACCCACTGTTGAGATAGAGCTTGGGATGGCAGAAAGTACACTAGACTTGGAACCAGAAGTTTCTAATCCTTGGTTTCAAATCCTACCTGAGTGTTGTGTGTCATCTTAGAGCTTTAATGTCTTCCTCTGTAAAGTGAGGATAATAATATTTGCATTAACTACATCATTGGATTGTTCTGAGGAAAGTGCTTTTTCAACTTTAAAGTGCTATACAAAATGTGAGCTGTGAGAAGAATTCTGATTTATGGTTCTAATTAGAAATTGTATTCATTTACTTAAAAACCTACAAGTCCATTCTTGCAGTATATTTATAGAGGTGAAGCGAGGTTATTAAAAAATAAACAGAATATTTTTTTCTTTTGTCAAATGTTCATCTTTTTTTTAATTTTATTTTTTTATTTGCAAAAAATGGGTAATTCTTCAACATTAACCCTTACAAAGCTTTCTGTTACAAATTTTTCCTCCCTACTCCCCATCCCTCCCCTCAATGGCAGGAAGTCCACTACATGTTAATTATGTTAAAATACTTGACAAATCGAATATATGTATACATATTTCCACACTTATCATTGTTGTGCAAGAAAAATCGTATCTACAAGAAAGAAAAATCAGATAAAAGAAACATAATGCAAGCAAACATCAATAGAGAGCATGAAAATGTTATGTTGTGGTCCACATTTCACATCCCTCTCTCTGGGCGTATATGGCTTTCTTCAGTGAACAATTGGAAGTGGTTTGAAACATTTCATTGTTGCAGAGAGCCATGTCCATCAGAATTGATCATCATGTAGTCTTGTTGTTGCTGTGTATAATGATCTCCTGGTTCTGCTCATTTCACTCAGCATCAGTTCATACAAGTCTCTCCAGGCCTCTCTCAAATCGTCCTGCTGGTCGTTTCTTACAGAACAATAATATTCCATGACATTCATATACCATAATTTATTCAGCCATTCTCCAATTGATGGGCATCCATTCAGTTTCCAGTTTCTAGCCGCTAAAATGTTCATCTTCTTAAGTAACTGAAGTCAAATCCAGCTTCAAGAATCTTTGTGCTGCAACTTGTCAACTATTATTACATTATTAACATGTAGTGGACTTCCTGCCATCTAGGGAAGGGGAGAGGACTGGGGGTAAAATTTGTAATGGAAAGCTTTGTGAAGATCAATGCTGGGGAACTACCCATACATATGTTATACAAATAAAAAGGTTTAATTAAAAAAAAAAAAAAAGAAGAATCTTTGTGCTAGCTGTTGACAGCAACTGACCTGAATTTTTGCCACTCCCTCTTCTGCACTTAAAGAAATTTAAGAAATGTCTTTATTAAAATGGCTTGGCTCCTTGGCCTTCATTTATGAAAAGATAGTACAGAAAATCTAAAATTGTTAAAAACAAAACAAAACAAAAACAAAAGCTTTAAAATGTGCTTTCTTGTCTTTCCAAAGTGGACCACAGGCCTCTGTGTACAACCTTGAAGAGTCACCCCTTCTAAGTGATTTACATTTGCATATGTATTAGGGGAGATGCTAGTGATAGCAAAAAGAACTGCCTGTTGTCTTTGCCGGCTTTTTTCCCTATTGAACCTATAATTTAATTTATATATAAAACTCCTGATAAGAAAACTTCCTCTAACTGTGCAGAACTGTTCCTGCTTTGAGACTTGTAGTGTGGGGAATTATCAGGGACCCTGAGAAGTTCAGGGACTTGCTCAATCACATGGCCTGTACAAGGCAGGTCTGCCCAACTCTTGAGGGCAGCTCCCTCTCTAGTCTGCCATATTGCCTCCCCCATAGAAGGCCTTTGAACCTTCTGCACATGAAAATCACATAGCCCCTGGAAAAGAGAAGTGCAATAAGATCTGATTTTTTTTCCTCCCCTTAGGATATTGTAAACCGTGAGTCAGATTCAGATATATGGAAGACCATACTTTCAGAAGTTCGGTTTGTACATGTGAACACTTCAGCTGTACTGAAGGTAAGACTCTCATAGCTGAAGGACTTCTGTGTTTTCCTAAGCTGTAAGGTACTTAGTTTCTTCTTGCTTAACTTTTCAGTCTGAACAAGCTTTATAAAAGCAAAGAGAAAATACAAGTAAGGGAAGATTTTACCAAGATTTTTTTTTTACCCATGTGAAATTGAAGATGGTTTTATTTCTTTTTTTAAAAATCTTTTTTACAAAAAAAAAAAAACAAAAGAAAAGAAAAGAAAAGATATTAGAGAGGATTCCCTAGCTGTGTGACCCTGGGCAAGTCACTTAACCTCAATTGCCTCAGCAAAAATAGCAAAAAAGAAAAAAAAAAAAAAAAGAAAAGTAAAAATCTTTTTTACAGGGCAGCTAGGTGGCACAGTAGGTAGAGCACCAGCCCTGAAGTCAGGACGATCTGAGTTCAAATCTGGACTCAGACTCTGTTTTGCTTTTGTATTCCCCTTTATTTCTGATTATAGCCTTCCCCTTCCCTTATACAACCATTTTATGTAACAGAGGTTTTAAAAGAAAGAAAAAAAAGCATTTCCATAATACTTAACCAGCACATCAGCTAAATCCAATGTTATGCACCCATAATCCTCAGTATTTCTATAAAGAAAAAGTACATTTTTCTTGTTTCTTCTTCAGGGCCAAGCATGATTATATTTACACAAGGTTAAGTTTCTGTTTTCTTTCTCTTCATTTTGTTTATATACTTTTCTGGTTCTGCCTGTTTGATGCTGTCTCGGTTCATTTAAGTCTTTCTCTGTCTGAATTCTTCATATGCATCATTTCTTACAGTTCAGTAATATTCCATTGCACTTGTTTAGGTATTTCCCAATCATATTTTGTTTTCAGTACTTCACAAAAAAGAATTTCTGTGAATAATTTGGTGTACATGGGACCTTTCTTTTTCTGGCTTTGATCTCCTTAGGATTTATGTTGAGTAGTGGGATTTGGTCAAAAGATGTGGACATTTTAGTTAACTTTTTAGCATAATTTCATAGTTTTCTCTAGAATGTTTGAACTGTTTCATAATTCCAACAATAATCTATTAATTTGTCTGTTTTTCCATAGCTCCTCCAACGTCTACTATTTTCATCTTTTGTCATCTTTGCCAATGAGCCTTTTCAATGTTGTGGTTTATCTGAAGCCATGCGATTAGTCCAAATAATTCTAAATTGAGGAAATTATAGGAAAAAAATAAGATGCACCCTTTTAGGAATCCTAACACTTTAGACCACTTGTGGCAGATTTGGGAAACTTTTCTTTTTCATTACCTTCTTTTCTTTTGATTTCCTCCCCATTCCCTAGCTAAGTGGGGCATCATTACCTGACTGGGGTTATTGGCAGCTAGAAATCATTGGTGAAAAACCAGTCAAAAGCTATCACCAGAGCATGGTATGGAATGTGGAGGAACACCGATATGGGAAAAGTAAGTCCTGAATGAGTTATGAATTCTGTATTAGTATGCTGTTTGTTTATAATAAAAGCCTTAGTCTAGTTAACCCTGTTTGGGAAAACTATTTTTTCATCTATACATTTGTTCAAAAAAAAAAAAAGAAAGAAAGAAAGCTAAATTATTACATTCTTCTTAGAGTCCTGCTGCCTTTTCTTTGTTCTTACCATATAAATCTTTTTTTCATTATCTCTACTTAAATTTCAGAACATTTGTGCCCCCCAAAAAGAAAACCAAAGCTATAACTAACTAAAAGTCTTTTCAGTTATCATTGGAAAGGCAACTGATTTCTTTCAGTGTCAGATGACTTTTAAGCATTAGTGAAATATAAATTCATGATTCTCCCAGATGTTAATTTATTGTAGGGGAGTTTACCTTGAATGATACAGCTTTGACCAAGGCTGGCTCACTAATCATTTGGAAGCCAGGGGAAGTGGACTTTAAAAAAAAAAAAAAAAATTTTAACAACTTCTTTTCATAGATGAATGACTAGCCTATTTTGTAACTCTTCAGGCCAGGAGCAAAAGGAGAGAGAGTTGGAGTTGCATTCCCCTACACAGATTGATATCAGCAAAAACCTCAGTTTTATGGCCAGATTCACAGAATTGCAGGTGAATGGAACAGGGTGTACTTGGGAAACAATCTGCTTGCTGGGCACTGGCTAATTATAGCACTTTTCTCTACTAAAAATTGCCTTCTGTGCTTTGTTCCCCTTTTCCTTTTAATTATAAGTAGAAAACAGAACTTTTGTTGATCCTTCAGTTGAATTGGGCTGCATGCATGGTTTGAATTTTCTGCAGGTAGGATTTATGATACACTTAAGAAGGAAGATTGTAACTGTGCCATTATTCATACACTTTGCTAAAGAGAGTATATTTGACTTCCTTCTTCAACTGATGAAATGGAAACTTTTAGTTAGTTAAAATTCCAAAATAACAGAATGTGAGAGGTGATAAGGATCTCTTAGACATCATTAGTCTATTCAGTCTCCTCATTTTATAGATCAGTAGAAGAAACTAAGGTTCACAAGTAAGTGACTTATTCAGTCACAAAGCTTGTTTATGACATAGCTAGATCAAAGAGCTGAGGTCTAGAGTCTCTTGGTTCTCCTTATTCTACCTAATACTTCATGTTGCCTGTCTCTGTATAATGTAGAAATGAATCCCTGCTGACAAACAGTGATTTAGAAAGCCATATGTTGACATTTGTTAAACATTTCTCATTTACATTTTAATTTGTTTCTGGCTCCACTCAGAATTTTTGAGGGCCATGAATTTGAATACCTTTAATCTAAAATGAACTTCAAGCTCATGTGAACAGCAGAAATGCACCCAGTATACCCTTAAAAAATCTGACCAATGTTAAAATGATCCAGGAAATCCATGAACAATTTTTTGATCATTGACATTAATTACATTATAATTTTGAACTAACATTATTGCTTTTTTCTAGTGGAAGATGCTCACATTAAGGAGTGAAGAAACTGAACACAAGTATAGTTCCTCACCCCTGGAGTGGCTCACACTGGAAACAAATATTGCCTATTGGCTACATCCCAAGACCAGTGTAAGTGGGGAAAATGGAAAGGACATTGGATGCAGATTTCTAGCAAATGAATAACTTAGTAATTTATACTTTCTTTAAGAATTCCATTGTGATTGAATATTGTGTTCAGGCCTTATATTTCTTTTTTTTTTTTTTATGGTAACTTCCTTTAAGTTTATTGAAGTGAGTGCCAAAGATAATCTCCTTTTTTTTTTCTTTTTAATAGGCCTTATATTTCTTTTTTTTCAGTCTCCACAATTTTATTTATATGAACCAAGACAATCACTTTACATCTTAATTTATAAAGCATCTTAGTTGTATTATGGTGCTGAAAACATTCGCGGCAATAATTCATAAGGGAAAGTTTACCTTTTCTGACAGAAATCTGAATAGTCGTATCAAATTTCCAAATACTAACTGTACCTCTATTATTTAGCTGGTAAGACCTGAAAAAATATGCTATCCACTGTAATTTGTAGGCCTTATATTTCTTCAAAGTAGAGGTCTATGACTCTCTTTAATATACCCATTTGGGTAACTAAGAATGAACACTCCCCCTAAACAGTTTTACCAGACTATGCAGCTATGTACTGAGAGCTTTATTTTGGGGGAGTTTTTGGTTTTTCTTTTTTTTTTTTTTTTTTTTAAATATGCCCAATGGTAGTGGAGAAATGTAATGGGAGGGACAGATTAATTTTTTTCAAAGAAATAAATGTGGCATTAATAAAATTCTTAAAAAAAAAAAACTCATTTCTTACTGTGTGGAAGCATTGGTTATGTCTGAAAATGTATGTTTCGGCATTTCTTGTCAGGAAGTGAATGGTACTGTGTCTCATCTTCCTTCTTTGGGATTCTTGGTTTATCATTGCATTGTTCAGAATACCAGTTTTTTTCAAAGTTGTTTTTCTCTATAATGTTCTTAACATTTTATAAACTTTCTCCCAGTTCTTAATTCACTCTGCATCATGTCATGAAATATTCCCAGATTTCTCTGTGTCCATTTCATTATGATACAATATGATGATATTCCATTACATTCATATATCACTGTTTAGCTCTTTCCTTAGTTCCTGTTTTTGAGGGCTACAAAAAGAGCTGAATACAGAAATAACTATTTTTTATAGATATTGGTGATTTCTTTTGAGCACAGGACCCTCATCATGGCCTAGTAGTACTAGAGGATGGCACATTCTAATGATTATAAGCACAAGTCCAGATTGCTTTCTAGCATGTCTACATTGGGTCACGGCATAAGTGCATCTGTTTTAAGGTAAAGTTGGACCTGAAATAAAGAGAATGACATAGGCAGTGTTTACAACAAAGACTCAAATTGTCCTGTGGAAAAGTCAGAAAATACTTATTAACTATTTACTCTGTGTTCTTATTACAAAAATTCCTTAAGGAATGGGCTGGGTTTTGGTTTCATTGTTTGGTTTTTGTTTTTGTTTTTGTTTTTGTTTTTCATTTTATCTCTGCCCTCAGTACCTGACAATTACTTAATACTTATATTGGAGGGAAAAAAAGACATCATCATTTAATATACAACTTACTCTTCAGTTTACTATTCTGTAAAGCAGAACATGTGGGTACTTTTAGAAGCCTACTAGGAACTGTCTGTAGATGGAGCTAAAAATCAGTGGATTTTTTTTTTTATTTAATCATTTTTTTTCCTACCCTATATGTATAAGGCCAAATGGCCAAGGTAATGCCCCATGTGTTTCTAGGCTCAAATCCACCTGCTTGGAAACGCTTTGACCTGGTCTTCAGCCAATATTTCCACTTTGGCCTATCTGCTTCTGTTTTTCTGGTATCTGCTTAGACGGAGGAGAAATGTTTATGACATCCCTGAGGGTAGGTAGTTTTTTTTTTTTTTTTCATTTATTTGTTCTTTTTTCATCCTAGTGGGTATTCAGTGTCCCTTGAGGTGACAGTCCTAAGTCAGGGGACAGAGAATCTCCTCCTTCTGGTAAATTTTCTGTTTCTGGTTTTTTTTTTTTCCACAGTGGGGTGCATTGGAAATTCATTTCCCACCCTCTGTTGCAGGCTTCTCTGTTATAGCGAAGGGTGAACAAAGAAAGAGTTTTCTTAGTACAGGCACTCGGTGGCATTCAGCCTAAAGATTGAGCCTCCTTAGTGCAGGGATTTTCTATCAATTCAACATGGGAAAAAATGGGTTCTGGACAAACATCCCACTATTTCCACAGAGAATGTGGAAAGGAAAATGAAGTAATTTATTTCTGAAGTCTAAAGAGAATTAAATCACTCAAGTAGGCTAAGCTAAATTTATAAAATAACTCATAAGAATCTGCATTTTCTTTTTGGAGGCAGAAACTTTAAGATAATTTTTCCCCCTTGATTTTCTCCTTCAGATTCCTGGTCATTCTGGGTATTAGCTGGGACTATGTGTTGTGGAGGCTGGGCTGTGAACTATCTCCCCTTCTTTCTGATGGAGAAGACACTATTCCTTTACCACTATCTGCCTGCTCTTACCTTCCAAATCATCCTGCTCCCTATTGTGCTGCAGCATGTGATCGAACATTTCTGCAGGTATTTGGGGTCATATGCAATTTTAAATAACATTGGTTTTGGGGGACTGTAAGAATAAAAGCATTTTCCCATTCATTTAACAAGCATTTTTATTAAACATTTGCTGTATACAAGGGTTACAAAGGTAAATAACCTCTGCAAAGAATTTAGTCTAGGAAAAATATTCATATACCTCTAATGCTAATAACTGATACAGGGCAGAAAAGTGTGACTGCAAGAAAAAGAACTACAAAGGGCCATAAAGGTTCAGACAAGTTGAATAGAATAATTCCAGAGGGCACGAGCTAAGTCATAAGAGCAATAAAGCAAAAGATTGGTGCAGAGAAAAGGGGAATAGTCCAGTTTGGTTAGCTGCAGAGGGTATATCAAGTAGAAAGTTAGACTTTCTTTACCTGGCAGTGAAAGAAATGATCACAACTACCTTTCAAAAAAATGGATCTGGCATGTTCTTTTCAATATATATTGCAGTAGAGGGAGATTGATAGGGATTAATGAGTTGAGATGAGATTTAAGTAAGAGATTAAACTAATGTAGTGGTAGTGGGAGTACAGAGTATGATGGAGATGCCAAAGATATCGTGGAGTTAGAATTAACAATTTGGAGGCAGATTCAATGTAATATATGATTAATAGTAAAAAGTTGAAAAGTTCCAAAATTTTGAGCCTAGGTGCTTGGGAAGATGGTAGCCCTCAGTAATAGAAGTAACAGTGAGGAGGAATGGGTTTCAGATGCATTTAATTACTCCTAGCCAGGTGTAGTGTGCACACACTCATAATCTCTGCTAAAGGGGAGACTGAGGCTGGTAAATTGAGCAGTGGTAGAGCTAAAGTCCATCAAGTCTCTATGCTAAGTCCAGCACCACTATGGTGAGTTAAATTGGGAGCGAGGGGATCACCAGGAGGCCTAAGGAAGGACAGCCAGCCCAACTGGGTCGGAAACAGAACAGGCCAAAAACTATCAGTGAGATCAAGACTGAGTGGCCAGTGCACTTCGAGTAAAATAATCTGGGGAGACCCAGATTCAAACTATAAAAAAAACAATAATTATTCTTGAATAGCATGATAGAGTAAAGCAATACTCTTTGGAGGGGCAACAAGAGACAGTAGAAAGAATATTAATTACACTTGAGTTTGGGGTTGTGTCCTGCCCAGCCACCAGTTGTGATGCCCTAGAAATATTACATCTTATCTCTGGTTTCCTCATTTTTCCGCATCCACATTGTAGAAAATTCCCTGAGAATATCCAGTGAGATCCCCTATGCAGAAATGTTTTGGGAGCTGGAAAGTAACTCTGTAAATATTAATTTTATATATGTATATATGTATATTTTCTTAATCTCTCATGTACATTTATCTTTTGATCCCACAGATCCCAGCTCCAGAAGAACATATTCAATTCTTTAATTATAGTGTGGTTTTCCTCTGTGTATCTGGTTTATCATACGTTTAGCCCACTAACCTATGGAGATCAGTCTCTCTCAACGAACGAACTCAAGGCGCTGCGTTGGAAGTCTAGCTGGGATATCTTGATTAGAAAACACTAATGGAAAAAAGAATAATGGAAATCTGAGATAGGGGGTTGGATAAAGTAGAAGAGATCTGTTTGTTTCTTTCTTGCATTTATTAATGAACAAAGCTACTCTGGAATTGAAGGAGTGACTGATGAGTTCCTTGCCTTTAATTGCAGGAAGAAGTAACTGAAAACTTGACATTTTTTTTTTTATCATGTCATTTCACCATTAAGGCCAATTAAAAGATAACTTAAATTTTGAGCAAGGACATTTTTTTCTTGAACACTAGAGAGCAGACTATTTCCACTGACTCGTGTGACCTTTAACTGAACAGAATTGCCTTTCATTTAACTCATTAATGTAGTCATACCCTGCGGCCTTGATGGACGCAAAAAGAAATCATATAGGTCAAAGGAATTTGAAAGTCCACAATCAAACCTACAATGCAGCTTTTTTAACTAGGAAGTTACTAGTAATTGTAATAGCTGTTATTCTCAGTTGCTCCTGTGGCTAGACTTATGCTGCCACGAATACTTCCTAAATCTACTGCACCAGAGCAACAGGTGACTTA
>JAJPUD010004154.1:138074-210422 GCA_023553655.1 Myrmecobius fasciatus | reverse complement strand
CCTGATATGAAGTTCTCCAGAGAGCTGTGCCCAAGTATTTCTGAGTTCGTTGACTTGAAGATCAGTTCAGAGGCTTATTTTATTGTTGATTTGAGAGAAGATCGGAGGAGAGGCAGAAAGTCACCTTTTCACTCCGCCATCTTGGCTCCGCCCCCCGGAATGTGGTGCTCTTAAGAAATTTTGAAGAATGGAGAAGAAGCCTGTTTTGGAGAAAAGATTAATTCATCTTAGGATATTTTGAATTTGAAATGTCAGTGGAGAAAATCTAAGTAGAGCCTTCCATCAAGCAATTATATATACAAGGTTAGAATTAAGGGAAGAGAAAAAAATTGGATACATAAATAGAAAAATCACTTACAAAGAAATCAATGGTAATTGAATATATGGAGATATTTAATAGCCCCAAAGGAGACAGTATAGAAAGAGAAGAGGGTTTAGGAAATAATTTTAGGGAATACTCACACTTAGGGAGGTTACAAGAAGATGAAAAGGTAAAAGAAATTAAGGAGACAAGTAGTAAGGGAGCCAGGACAGAAAAAACATCATGGAAGCCAAGGGAAGAAAGAAATATTTAGGAGAGGGTAATGTCTGATCTTTGGAGAGAGTGATGTCCAAACCTTCAGAAAAGTTAAAAAAAAAATGAAGACTGAGGAAAGGTCAATGTTGACCTTTGAAAGAATAATTCCAGAGTTCAAATCTGGTCTCAGACACTTAACACTTCCTAGTTGTATGACCCTGGGCAAGTCACTTAGCCCCAATAGCCTCAGAAAAAAAAATAATTCCAGTAGAGCCGATTTCTAGTATGAAGTCAAATTTAAAAGGTTAAATAGTAAATGGATGCTGGAAAAGCATAGCCAGCAAATGGAACCTATTCTTGCTAGAAATTTAGCAATGAAAGGGAAAGTTCTGTCTAGAGTCCTCTTTCTTTTCTCTTTAAACATTATCCTACTGCTATCAACAGCTCACATGGATTTAATTATCATCTTCATGTGATAACTCTCAAAATAGTAAATCCTGTTCAGCTCTCTCTCCTAAATTTGCCACACATTACAAACTGCCTACTGGACACTTTGAATAGAATATCCTACAGATATCTTAAGTTCAACATATTGAAAACAGTACTCGTTACCTATACATCAAAGACACCTGCTTTGGAATTTCTTTATCTCAATTAAGGTCACCATTACCTCTTTAACTATCCAAGTTCACAACCCTGATAACATCTTTGATTCATCTCACATATACATTCAGTAATTTTTTTTCTTCCTGTACAACAACTATTGTATCTGTTCTCTTATTTCTAATCATATGGTTATATTTGTAATTCAAGTCTTCATTACCTTTCATCTCAACTACTGCACTGGCTTCTTAATTATTCTCCTTCCTTCAAACCTCTCCACATTCCAATCTATCCTCTGCACAAATGCCAAAGATATTTTCCTAACATGAAGATAGAAGTATGCTACTTACTTATTCAATAAATTTCAGTGGTTCCCCATCCTTCAGAATCATTTAAATAGACATTTAAAGTCCTTCAAAACTTCATACCTTCACAGCCTTAACTTGATCCTACAATCACCACTAGTTATCTTTTTTCTGATTCAGTTAAACTCCTTAAGAAAACAGTCTGTCTTTAGTATGGCTTCACATCTTCTCCTTTCATTCTATTCTAAACCTTCTGCAACCAGAATTCTGACCTAAAATTCCCCTCTCCAAAGACAGCAATTATCTCTTAACTGCCAAATAAATTCTAACCTATCTTGACTTCTGCAGCATTTGATATTATTTGTCACTGTATCCTCATAGATATTCTCTCCTAAGTTTTCCCAACATTGTTCTCTTCTGGTTCACTTTTTGTTTGTTTGACCATTTATTCTTGGTCTTCTTTGTTGATTCCTCATTTGTACTATACCTACTGACTGTGGATATCCTCTTATGTCTTTGCACCAGTTCTTTTTTCTTAATAGTATTTTATTTTTCTGACAGGAAAAGTTAATGATGAATGTTGGAGGGGATGTGGGAGGGCTGGGACACTGATGCATTATTGGTGGAGCTGTGAATGGATACAGCCATTCTGGAGAACAATTTGGAGCTATGCTCAAAAAGTTATCAAACTGTGCATACCCTTTGACCCAGCAGCATTTCTATTGGGCTTATATCCCAAAGAAATCATAAAGGAAGGAAAGGGCCCCACATGTGCAAGAATGTTTGTGGCAGCCCTTTTTGTAGTGGCTAGAAACTGAAACCTGAATGGATGCCCTTCAGTTGGAGAATGGCTGAATAAATTATGGTATATGAATATTATGGAATATATTATTGTTCTGTAAGAAATGACCAGCAGGACGGATTTCAGAGAGGCCTGGAGAGACTTGCATGAACTGATGCTGAGTGAAACGAGCAAAACCAGGAGATCATTATACATGGCAACAACAATACTATATGATGATCAATTCTGATGGACATGGCTCTCTTCAACAATGAAATGTTTCAAACCACCTCCAATTGTTCCCTGAAGAAAGCCATATACACCCAGGGAGGGGGATGTGAAATGTGGACCACAACATAATATTCTCATACTTTTTTTTTCTTTTTGCTGAGGCAATTGGGGTTAAGTGACTTGCCCAGGGTCACACAGCTAGGAAGTGTCACCTAGCTGCCCCATATTCTCATACTTTTGATTGATGTTTGCTTACATTGTGTTTCCTTTATCTGATATGTCTTTTGTGTAGATAAGATTTTTCTTGCACAACAATGATAAGTTTGGAAATATGTATACATATATTCGATTTGCCAATATTTTAACATAATTAACATGTAGTGGATATCCTGCCATCTAGGGGAGGGGTGGGGAGTTGGGCGGAAAAATTTGTAACAGAAAGCTATGTAAGGGTTAATGTTGAAGAATTACCCACACATATGTTATGCAAATAAAATAAAAAAAAGTTTTTTAAAAATGGTATTTTATTTTTCCTCAGTTACATGTCAATAAAATTTTTAACATTTGTTTTTACAAGATTTTGAGTTTCAATTTTTTTTCCTTTTCTAAAGATGGTAGGCATTTTAATATATTCTATACAAGTGTTATCATGTAAAACCTTTTTTCCATATTAATCATAGTTGTGAAAGAAGAAATAGATCAAAAGAAAAAAACACAAGAAAGAATAAAATAAATTTTTATGTGTATTCAAAGTCCATTAGTTCTTTATCTGATTAGGGGCAGCATTTTTCTTTGTCAGTCCTTTGTACTTTTATTTGATCATTTTATTGCTGAGAAGAGCTGAATCAATCATAACTGATCATCAAACAATGTTACTAATACTATGAACAATGTATTGATTCTGCTCGTTTCACTTTGCATCAGTTCATATAAGTTGTTCTAAGTTTTTCTATAGCCTAAAACTTCTAAAATTAACCTATTCATTTCTTATTGCATAATAGTATCCATTATATTTACATCCCACAGCCATTCCCCAATTTATAGTCATTCCCTTGGTTTCCAATAGTTTGCCACCACAAACTATTGCCACCAGAACTGCTATAAATATTTTTGCAGATGTAGGTCGTTTTCCCTTTTTTAGGATCTCTTTGGGATATAGACCTAATAGTAATATTGCTGGGTCAAAGGGTGTGCACACATTGGTTGTCCTTTGGGCATAGTTGCCTTCCAGAATAGTTGGACCACTTCAGAACTCTACAAACAGGGCATTAATGTACCAATTTCCCACATTCTCTTCAACATTTATTGCTTTCCTTTTTTTTTTTTTTTTGGTCATATTATTCAATCTGACAGATGATATCTTAGAGTTGTTTTAATTTGCATTTCTTTAATTAAAAGTGATTTAGAGAACTTCATATGCTTATAGCTTAGATTTCTTTATCTGAAAACTGCCGGTCATGCATATCCTTTAACATTTATCAATTGGGGAATGACTTGTATTCTTATAAATTTGACTCAGTTCTCAATATATTTGAGAAATGGCTTTATCAAAGCCACACTGCATATGACATCTCACTTGGTGATCTCATTATTTCCCATGAGTTCAATGATCATCTTTTTGCAGGTGGTTCTTAAATCTGTATGTCCAGAACATACACAATATACATATAATGTACATAAAATGACACACACATATATATACATAAACATATATACATATATGTATATCTCTAGAACATCAATATATTCAAAAATCTCCTTAGCCAAAGTCATGCATCAATAACTGCCTTTGGGATATCTAGAACTGAATGTTTCTTAGGCAGCTCATATTCAGTATGCTTACCATAATGACATACTGTTAGGTTATTTTCCTTTGCATTTTAAAAATTAATTCCCTTGATATTTTTGACCTTTTTCTTTTGTCAGATGAATTTTAATGGTTTTTTCCTAGCTCTACAAAATAAATTTTGTTTGATTGGGATGATACTAAATTTTAGGTGGAACTGTTATTTTTATTATATTAGCTTGGCTTACCCATTAGCAATTGCTATTTTTCCAGTTGTTTATATTTGACTTTTTTATATGAAAAATATTTTGTAATTGTGTAATATAATTTCTGGATTTATCTTGGCAGTCACTCTCAAATATTTCATATTGTCTTCAGTTATTTTAAATAAAATTTATTTTTTCTATCTCTTGCTCCTGGACTGTGTTGGTCATATATAGAACTGCTGATGATTTAGGTGGGTTTGTTTCATGTTCTTCAAATTTGCTAAAATTGATTATTTTATAGTTTTTTATTTGATTCTCATATCATCTGCAAAGAGTGATTGTTTTCTCATTACCTATTCTAATTTTTTTTTCAATTTATTTTTCTTCTCATTGCTATAGTTATCATTTCCAGTACAATACTGAACAATAGTGGTGATAATGGGCATCCTTGCTTCACCCCTGATCTTATTGTAAAGGTTTCTAGTTTATCCCCATTACAGAAAATACTTGCTGATGGCTTTTGGTAGATATTTATCATTTTAAGGAAACTCCATTTAGTCTTATGCTCTCTAGTATTTTTAAGAGGAATGGATACTTTATTTTGTTAAAAGCTTTTTTGCATCTAATTGAGATAATCAGGATTTTTGTTGGGGTTTTGTTATTTATATGGTTAATTATGTTGATAGTTTTCCTAATATAAAATCAGCCCTGCATTGCTGGTATAAATTCTACCTGGTCATAGTGTATTTTCTGGTGACAAATTGCTGTATTCTCCTTACTAATATTTTATTTTAAAATTTTGCATTAAATTAGAGAAACTGGCTTATAATTTTCTTTTTCTGTTTTGGTTCTTCCTGATTTGAGTATAAGCATCATGTTTTACACATTTTCTTTTCTCCAAAACTTTCCCCTTTTCCAGACTCCTATATTAATGGGACCTTCTGATCCTAGTCACCTCACTCTTACTCAGCTTATATATTAAAACCATTGCTAAATCTTGCCATTTCCTCATTCACAACTTTTCTTGTATAGGTCCTCTCCTCTCCATACCAGCAACTGTAACTCAAGTTCATATCTCCTATCTTGACTTTCTAATTGGTCTTCCTGATTCTAATCCAATCCAAATACTAATTGTTAAATACCTACCATGTGTCAGACACTTGCTAAATGCTGAGGATACAATTAATAAAAAAGACAGACAAACCATGCCCTCAAAGAGCTTACAATCCACAGGGACAGACAACACACAAAAGGAGGCAGGAATGTGAGGATGGGAAGGGATAGGGAAAAGATACCATAGAGTACTAAGGCTAAAGAGATTTCATTCCATGGAGCTGAAGCCAGAGAGAGTATCAGATGCTAAGTAGAGTTAGCCAAACGCAGGAGCTGGCCTCTATCAAGAAAACTATTGAAAGGAATTTGGTACTTTATACTTCAACCTTCCAATCAGAGCATAGAGGAGGTTGAGGGAGATGATGTGAATCAAGGCTTGAATTATACTCAGTTGCTAAGATAAATTTACTAAAACACAGGTCTTATCATATCACCCATCCCTAATTCTGTGAGCTACACTGGTTCCCCATTACTTCCAGGATTTTTAGTCTTGTTTGCCTTTCCAGCTGCCTTCTTCTCTCAAATTACCTTCCATTTACTCTTTATATATTTTTAAAGTACCTACTTATTTACAAGATATATCCTTTATTTAAAAGTGAGCTCCTTAAGGTCACGGATAATTTTTTAAATGTCTTTGTCATTTCTAGGGCTTAGCAAAATGACCGACACATAGTATGAGCTTATTAAATGCTTATTGACTGTTGTTTCTCATAAACAATATTATAGCTCTTGTCTTTGTGCCTTTAAACTGGTTGTCTAAAAAGCCTGCTATATATATTATCTCTCACCTCTGCCTCATAGAATCCTTAGTTTTCTTCAAGACTCAGTTCAAGCGCTACCTCTTATACAAACCATTTTCTTGTTTTCCTAGCTATCAGTATTTGCACCCCAAATTTATTTTATATATTTATGCATAAATATATAAATTTATTTTGCACCGATTAGTATGTATATATGTACATATATTACTAAATTTTTAACATGATTATCCTACATATAACCTATATGGGTATTGAAAAATATGAATATAGTAGGGAGTACCAAATCCCTACCCCCTACTCTCTAATTTGATTATTTTATTTTCTTCCTTGGATTATAGAAAAATCTTATACTATGATATTCTATCATAAATTAATAGAAATGTGAATTCTATCTCATTAATTCTCACATCATACCCTTATTTAATAAAATGAACCAAATAAACCTCTTCCTAAAAGTTTCCTGTCTTTTTTTTAGCCTTTCAAACCACCTAATTTAATAGGCTTAAATAAACATCTGTGTTACTATCAATACATTTATTACCAGTATAACAAACAATAAATATCTAAATATTTCCACAGTGCACTACAGGGTGAAATATCACAGCCAGTTTCACTTCTAATCATCTCCTGTAACTTCACTTCAACTCTACAAATACAGTCCCAATATATTCAGTTCCCTCAGGATGATCATTAATGTTTCTCGAGAATTCTCTTTAGCATATATCTTCTCCACATTCTAAAGTAACTATGCTCAGGAAATGATTCTCAGGCTCTTTCTCTTTGACAGTTGGGTCATTCATTTTCTCAGGAATGCCACCCTCACAAACATGAGTTTTTAACAGTTTCCAGATGTCAGTTAAACTTCCTCTATCCAAAATTCTTTTCCCCCCTTAAGATTCAGTAAACATTTAAAGTCTTGGAGGGAGGGGACTATAAAATTGAGGTTATATATGTATGTACATGTTTCCTTGAAACTCCTCAAGGGCAGGGACCATTTCATAGTGCCTGGAACATAGTAAGTTTTAATAAATACTTGTTGACTGATTGATTAACTTTAACATAAAATAACTAGACAGAGATGGACAGAGACAAAGGGAGTTGTGGGTGTGTGTATGGAACATCATGTTTGTAGGCAGTCAAGGAGCAGCCTATAGCCAAGAGGGCTTCTCAATAAGAGAGGATGTGATTGGTGTGACAAGCTCCTGCAGAATACAGGAATTGCCATAAATGGCATGAATCCAAGGTTAGTCTTGGTAAGATAACTAACCTTATCCAGACATTGGAACAAAAGAGGACTATATAGAGATCTAAAGACATTTTGAGGTATGGAAGAAAAAAATGGGAAAGACAAGAACCTCAGATATTATGACTTCAAATATCCCAGAAAATAGTAGACAATGCCATATGAGAGACAAGGTTGTGGCATGGTACTGAGACTTGAAAGGACAATGCTTGAAAAAGCCACTGTGGGAAGTTTGTTGGGAGGCCCCTAAGCTTAATAAAATAATTGCCATGAAGTATTAAAGGCATTGGAAGTTAGATAACAACTCATAGTGGACTTTATCAGCATCACTTCTTGACTTCCTTTGATGGTCTTCAGTGATTAAACAGCAGGAACTAAAAGGGACAATCATGGGGGGGGTCCATGTTTAAAGATTAGAAGCTATGAACAGGGGAATGACAGTTGAAAAGGGCACTGAAAAATCAAGGGCAATGACTTTTTGGTTTAGTCATATACAAGAGGGATAAAACCTTTCACCAAGAGTCTATGGAGAGGAACCACTATTGTTTTCCAGACCATGGGAGAAGAAGCCTGACAAATCAGCCTCACTTATGGGATTAGTCAATTCTCATTCTCTTAAACAAACATATCTGTGTGTGTGTGTGTGTGTGTGTGTGTGTGTGTGTGTGTGTGTGTTTTGGAAAATAAACAATGAGAGAAAATAATCATTGCCCCGCTTTTCCTCTTATTTTTTGTTTGCAAGGAAACCACAAAAAGAAGCAGTCATTTAAAAATATTTTATTGGTAATTTTTGTCTTTACATTCATTTCTGAATTTATCCTTCCCTATTCCTATACCAAGGAAGCCATTTGAAAAAAAATAACAAAAGAGAAAAAAGTAGTTTTTCAAATATATCAACAATATCTGAAGTTATAAATTTAGGGGGGAAAGTTTGTATTTTTTCTGGAAATTAAAAAAAATAAATACACCTAATATTGAACTTACTAGGTGTACTTCATAGCTGGTATACATTGAAGTGAAAAGATATTTCATTTTATAAGTATTTGATAAATGCTGATGAATTTAACTGTAGAATTAGAAAGTACAAGGACAATTGCTTGATTTCGTAATTTGTATTAATGAAAAATTAAACCCCTTTTTTCAATCTTATGGAAAATCAAAGTATTTCTGATCAGTCAATTCTACTTCTTTTCCAGCCTTCTTTCCCTCCATGGAAATATTTACTATAGAAGAAAAGTAAATCATGAAAGATTTATGTAAAGCCTACCCTTCACTCTTCTAGAATCAATTCTTCCATCTGTGTTTCCTTCTATATCTAAATGTTTTCTCTCTCAAAGGAGCAACCTTTTTTACCCTGACAGCTGAGAACATATTAGAAACCTCTGTAAGTGTGTGTGTCTGTCTTTTTCTGTCTGTGTCTCTGTTTCTCTGTCTCTGTGTCTCTGTCTCTGTTTCTGACTACTTCCTTCCTTCCTCCTATCCTTCCCTTCCTTCCTTCTTTTCCTTCCTTTCTTCTTTTGTCTCTATTTCTGACACCTTCCTTTCTTCTTCCTTCCTTTTTTCTTTATTTTGCTTTCTTTCTTCCTTCCTTGCCTCTTTCCTTCCTTCCTTCCCTCCTTCCATATTTAAAGGTTTTTCTAGTTTAAATTTATAAGTTCAAAGAGTTCAAGGCTTCAGAGAGCCAAATTTTTGATGAAATCACATAAGACCAACTATAGAAAGAACACATTTATGTCAAGAATGAGTACACTGACTGGGTGAACGTTTTCATGTATGTTTCAAAATCATAGTTTACAACTTAAAAGTAAAATGTGGATGTCATATATTTCTAAATTCCAGGCCAGTTCCCTATAGCAAATTATCCCTTCAGAATATTCTAGAAACTAAGCTCCCTGGATGACATTAGAAAACAATGCAGAAGATAGTTTAACCTCTACTCCTTACTCCAGTCTTTCTATATGTCACAACCACATCCAAAACAGATGTTTCTTTGTTTCTCACCATTCATTCTGGACACAGCTGGAATCCTTCAGTAGACACTGTTTATTGAATGTGGCAGGAAAAAAATGCCTCTCATCATCTGGTAACCATTTCTCTTTTGTAAAATATTCCTTCATCCATTTTCTTTCTTTTGAATTTATTGAATGGAGGTTTCTTATAAACTAGGATTTCTAAAACTCCCAATACATATTCAGCCTGTAATCTTTGATTACCTAGCTTTCTTTGATATGAACAGTTGTATAGTAGGTCTATATTTTGAAAAACAATGGAAAAATAGGACATTAACTAGAAAGAACAAATTAGAAAGTAAATTAATGTTATAGAGTTCAAAGAAAAAACAATTTCCCACAAAATACAAAGATATCTAAGGATTTGAGACAAACCTAAAACGTTATTGCCAAATTCCTTTGTGGCTCCACTCATCAATATGACTTCACAAACTAAAATTCTTCCTCAACTGCTTAGATGTATTGTTTCATATCCTCAATGCTTAACACATAATATAAAAAAGTGTAATTTCTTTTCCCTTCATTAATTCACTGTATTTATCAAGAGTGAAGCTCTATCTTTTTAGTAAACTTACTACAAAATCAAGAAATTTTCATTGCAAGGAACCTAAGAAGCCATATAACCCTATCTCTGCAACACGCTCACCCAAGAGATTATCCATTTTTTACTTTGAGAACTCAATTGAGCTCTAATACATTCTGCTGCTGCTCATTTTATGGGAGAGTGCTGGATATTAGGATTTTTTTTTTTTTGCTTAGGTGAAGCCTAAGTGGGCCTCTCTGCAATTTCCATGGTAACTAGTTGTTCCTAATTCTTCCCTCCAAAGCCAAACAGAGCAAATCAAAACTTTACACATGACAGTCTTCTAAATACTTAGAAATCTATAATATTTCCCTGAATTCTCCTCTGGCTAAAAATATTTATTCAATTGATTTTTATACATGACCTTGAGGCTCTTCTTGGGTCTATCCTGGACATGCTCTAGTTTATCAATATACTTCCTAAAATATGCCCCTCAAAATTAACCCCAGTATTCCAATATGTGGTCTAAATTCCATTTTATTTTATTTTTCAAATGAAATATTTTGATTTGTGAAGTTACAGTGGTGAGTGAACCAGAGAGGGGTAGAATTATTACTTTTCTGTTTCTGAACATAAGATTCCATTAGACTTTTTGGCTAACTGAAGCAGTATGGTGTAGTTGTATTAAAATGGAGTCAGAAGAACTGATCTAATCATTTCTCAGATGCTTATTAGCTTAGATAGCTTATTAGTTGTGTGATTCAGGACAAGTCATTTGACCTTTCTCACCCTATTTCTCCATCTGTGTAATGTAGATTATCTATAGCAATTACTTTACATAGACTTATGATAAAGATCAATTGAGATAATATATACTATTCAGAAAGCATTTTGCAAACCTTAAATTACTCAAAAAATGTTTGTTGTCTGCCCTATTATGCAATGAATATTAATTATATATATGGTACACTAAAATTCACAGGTCCTTTCTAGATTGACTGCTTTCTAGGTACATCTCCATCTTTTACATATAAAGTAGATTTCTGTTTTGTTTCTCTTCTCTTTATGTAGTCATCATCCTAATTCTTAAATTGGAGGACTAAAATAGCTTACTAATTTAAATCCCTGCCTACATTCTCTTCACATTTCCAATCAATATGCCACAATGATGCCAAAATTGTTTTTAAGCACAAATCTATCATTCTCTTGCTCCAGTAACTGTTTCCTTTAGCATCAACTATAAATTATTTTGTCACTTAAAGTCTTTTACTATCTGCTTTCAGAGTACTTTTCAAGACTTTAGATTAAACTTCCCTTCACATACTCTATATTCTGGCTAAATGGCCTCCTTACTATTTTTCATCATTGATATTTTCATTTCCTACTTCCCCTGCTTTGCATAAGCTGTCTCCCCATGCATATATACAATTTTCTCTCACCTTCTCCCAGATTCTTCAAAATCCAACTCAAACTTTCATTTTATACATGAGGCCTTTCCAAATACCCCATCCCCAGCTATTAATGTCTACTAAAATTTCTTTGAATTTGCTTTTTACATATTTTATTTCTTCTTATAGGTGTATATGTATAAAGATTCTTCCTTCAAATTAAAGAAGCAAGAAAAACAAAACTTCTATTATTAATATGTATACTCAAGCAAAACAAAATTCAAGTATTGGCCTTGTCCAAAATAATTATGTTTCCATCTGCACTCTAGTTCATTGCTCTCTCTCAGTGGGATAACCTGTTTCATCAAGAATCCTTAAAATTTGTAGTTGGTTATTATGCTGATCAGAGATCTTTGATTAAGTCTTTTATTAAAGTTGATTGTTTTTATAATTTTGCTGTTATTGCATAAATTGTTCAGTCTACATGACCATATAACTTTCCATATTTCTCTGAAATCATCCCCTTCATTATTTCCATTCAATTATTATATACCACTTGATTGGTATGACTTCAGTTTCCATTTCTTGCCATTAAACTGGAACAGCTATAAATATTTTTTTTACATACAGATCTTTTTCCTCTTTTTAATTTTTTTATTTTTGTGGGAGATATAAACCTAGTAGGTAATGCTAGATCAAAGAGTATAAAAAGTTTAAAAGATTTGGGGGACATCGTTCTAAATTGCTTTCCAGAAAAACTAGACCAATTCATAGTTTCACCAATTAATATGCCTGTTTCCCCACAGCCTCTCTGGCATTTTCCTTCTTTCAACTTTGTCAATCTAATTAGTGTGAGATAAAATAAATTTTAAAAATTGTTTCAATTTGTATTTCTCTAGTTATTAATGATTTAGATAATTTTTCACATAAATATTTCTTGCTTTAATGATTTCTTATGAAATCATTGGACATTTATCAATTAAAGAATAATTTTATTCTTATATATTTCTCTGTTCCCTTTTTTCCTTTAGTTTTAATTGCTTTAGTTTTTCTTGGCAAAATGTTTTTGTTTTTTAATTTGGGGTAACCAAAATTGTTCATTTTACCTTTTCTGAGCCTTTCTCTCTTTCTCTTTGTCAGATGATGAATTCTTGCTCTTTTACTTTATGATGTCACCTTTTATTTAAGTATATGGTGTGGGATTTTGGCTTATAACTTGTTTTTAACAGACTGCTTTACAGTTTTCCCAAAAAATTTTGTTGAATGGTAAATTTTTGTCCCCAAAACTAGGATTTGTCCAAAACTAGTCTTCTATGTTCTTTTGCTTCTGTATATTGTATGCCTAAAATGTACCCTTAATCAATCTTTCTATATTTCTTAATCTATATCAAGTTGTTTTGATGGTTACTGATTTATTTATTGTTAAAACTTTTTATTTTCAAAACATATGCATAGATAATTTTCAACATTTAGCCTTGGAAAAAATAAGAAACCAAAATGCAAGCAAAAAACAAAAAAAAAAATTGAAAATACTATGTTGTGATCCACACTCTTTATCACAAGACTATTAGAACTGACCTTAATCACCTTGCTGTTAAAAAGAACTATGTCAATCATAACTGATCATTATATAATCTTCTTGTTGCTGTGTACAATGTTCTTTTGGCTCTACTTATTTCATTTAGCATGAGTTCATGGAAGTCTCTCCAGGCCTTTCTGAAATCATGCTGCTGATTGTTTTTAGTACAATAATATTCTATAACATGGTAATTCCTGATTTGTAGTATTTCCTTAAAAAGAAATTTAAAATCCATTAAATTTACTTGGTTTAGAGAGCTAAGTCTTCAAGTACTTGACAGATTACTGGTGGCCAAAATGCAAAAAAAAAAATAAAATAAATAAAAATTTTAAAAAATCCAGAACTTCAAGCTTTTTATTTATAGACTAACATAAGCAATAGAGAGGCAAGGAAACTAGGTTCAAATGATTCAATAATGTACTCTTGATGAATATTTTGTTCCTGCTCTAGCTAAGTACATATTTTTTTGTTAACTTTTAGATCTAGGAGTGTTTCATTTTATTTTAATCTCAAACTTTAATAAGTAAAGCATCCTGAGTTAGGCCTAGTTTACTATAAGGAGCACAGTTCCTTTGATTATTGTTACAATTTACATGAACACTGCATACAAGTCCAGGGAAAGGGACTGGCTCTAGTAATTCCAAGTTCTTTCTCTTGGGGGGGAGGGGGAAGAGAAGAGTGTGTGAGGAAAAAAAGACGGCTCACTATCAGGGATTAGAATATTAGTCAAGAATATATAGTTTGTATAAAATGCATAGTTTCTTAGCAAAAAACTATACATTAGTTAGCAAAAGAGATACTTATAAAAAAAAAAGAGGATGGACTCTTTATTGACCCCAAATTCTTTCCTTTTTTGAGTGTATCTCAGCAATGGGACAGAACTATATGTCTAGAGAATATATAAGTTCCTAAGGAAGGAAAATTGGACTTAATAGAGAGGGAATGTATGCTCTTTTGACCATTCATAATCATTACAATGTATTTTTCATTTTCTGTGGGACTTTGTTTTTTCTACATCATATTTAAAATATTGTTAGCCTGAATGCTTTTGTTGAAGATAGAGATATTTTACTTTTTCAGTAGAGCCTAAAATATGTTATATTTTGATATTCCCAGAGGAGACCCCTTTTGGGGAAGAAAAAGTAACAAACTTAACATTCTCAAGGGAAACTCTTGAGCTGGAACATGAGTCATAGCACATGTGAGTAACTACTCTTCTCCTTTCCTGATTTAAACCAACCTATGTAAATTCAGAACTGAGGTTTTCAGCCATGGGTTAAATCTGGGTAATTTAACCAGGATATTTATATCTGTTAAAGGGAGACAAATTCAAAGTCAGAAGAAAGGTATCTTGTAGGCATATTCTTCTGGACGAAAACTTCCCTATTATAGCCTCTATACCTAATATCACAAAATCTCGTTATTGAAAGAAAACTCAATAGCCATTTAGTCCACTCTATAGTTGAACATGAATCTGGTCATTTAAACATTGATTGAAGACCTTCAGTAAGGATGTTTCTACTTTTCAAGGAAGACTATTCCACATTTTAATAGCTCAAGATGATTTCATCTTATTAAATTCAATCTGACTTCTCAGTCCATCAGGATCATATTAGTTGTTGACTTTATCCAATGAGTTAATTATGATCTCCTAGCCTTTTCTCTTTTGCAAATTTGATGAGCATGGCACCTAGATTTTTATCTAAGTCACTGATAAAAAGGTTAAGTACTAGGGGACCATGAGAGGAGAAGCACAGATCCTGAGCATATCTCTAGTAGAAAACTTCTTTTAAGTTGACATTGAGCCATTGATTGATGTTTGAATGTAATCATTCAGCCAGGTCTTCTTAAGAATTATTAATTACCAATAAACTTTGATAGAGAAAGCCTGTGTATCCACAAAGAGGACTATGGAGACTGAATGTGGATCACAATGTAGTACTTTCACCTTTTTTCTTGTTATTTGCTTACTTTTTGTTTTCTTTGTTTTCTTTTTGATCTGATTTATGTTGTACAGTATAATTGTGGAAATATATATATATAATATATATAGAGAAAATTGCACATGTTTAACATGTATTACTTGCTTCTAGGGGAGGGGTGGGGGGAAAGGAGGGAGAAAAATATGTAACACAAGGTTTTGCAAAGGTGAATATTGAAAACTATCTTTGCATGCATTTTGAAAATAAAAAGCTATTATCAAAATCTTTTAAAAGGAAAAAAGGTAATAATTATAGAAATGATTATGGGCTTTGAAACTCAGGGTTTTCTCCAACAAGGCAGGGGAAGCAAAAAAGGTATTCAATGTACAAATTTGAATCAGATTTTTTTTTCTCAAGCTGAAAAGGGAGTGATAAGCAAAAGCAAAACAAAACAAAACAAAAATCCCAAACCAAAAATTAGACTGAATCCAATCTTGCACTTCTTCCACTACCTTAGGCTACTAATTCAATTCTCATTTTGCCTCTGCCTTATACAATCTAATCAAATGTTAAGTGTAATCTTTCTTGGAAGCCTCCCTCTGCTATGCATATGATTCTTCCTTCATCCTGCTAACCCTAACCACATTATGTGGTCCCTAACCACAGTTTTTGCAGAAGATCCTGGTCTAGTTAATAGCACCGGGACTTTTCTACACCTTGCAATGCTCACAAAGTGATAATAGGGGAAATGAATCAACAAGAGAAGCCAACCAAGAATAAAAGGCTACCTGATTGAAGCCATATTCCATGTAAGAAATAGGGACCCAGAGAATCTTGACCTTATTCTTGTACTAGATTACAGAATCTTCTCCTTTTGTCTTCTAATTGTAGTCATACCTTGTCATTTCAAAATCAAATATCTCAGTCATCTAGAAACTGCCTCTTCTTCTACAAGATACGTTATTTTGCTTTGTCATCCTTTAAAACTCACCAACCAATGGAGAGACAATTAGATAAAACTTATTATTCTTCCCTCAAATCCTGCTCTTATCCAAATTTTCCTATTATTGTCAAGAGCACCATCCAACTGTCCCTCAATATAAGTATCTTCCTCAAATCCTTACTCTCATTCTCCCCACATCTAATTTTTTATTGCTAAATCTTGTCACTTCTCTCTCCACAACGTCTTGTTTCTATTCTCTTCTCTTAACTTTCATAACCACTAATCAAATTCCAGTCCTTAAATAAGAAAAAAAGAAAAAAAAAAGAAAAGAAAAAAGCCCCAAATTCCAGTCCTTTTCACCTGGTTTCTGGACTTTTGCAATAGTCTTCTAAGTCCTAATTGGTCTTCTTTCTTTGAGTTCTTTGCCTTGGAATTTTTCCTCCATTCAGCTATCAAGGTGATTTTTCTAAAGTATAGATCTGATCATGTCACCTTTCCCCTTCCTCAATTCAATAAACTTCAGTAGCTCCCAATTACCTCAAGGAAAACAATATATAATATTCTGTTTGATATATCTTCATAACCTGGCTCCTTTTCCCAGTCTTTTTGCACTTGACTTCTCTTCATGCACTCTATAATACAAATCCACTGGCCTTCTTACTGTTCCTGAAACACAATACTCTATTTCTCATAGCTGTACCTTTGAACCTTTTCTAAGTTTCTCCCTTTTTACCTCTTAGATTCTTTTTGCAATATTTGGAAACCTTTCTAATCCTATCTTCTGTCCCATCAGCTTATAGTATATCTTATTATTTTGCATATAGTAAAGGTTCCAAAAAGTTGTAGCATGCTAATTTTGACTTAACAATTAATAACAAGAAAACAGAGGCTGTATATCAGCCAGCAGCACATCATCCATACATGGAGCCATTGGTTGCAGCAAAGGGAGAAATTTTGAATGCTGTGGATAAGTTCACTTACATCGGCACTATATTTTTTAGGGATATACACATAGATGATTAGGTTAATGCACTGCCAGAGCTAGTTCAGTTTTGGGGAGCCTTTGAAGCAAAGTGTGGGAAAGAAGAGGTGTTATGTTGCCTAACAAGGTTCAGAGTCATTTTGCTGAAATCATTCTTATATGCTTATGAAACTTGGACAGTTAAGTCTCATGCCATGTCAGAAAACTAAATCACTTCTATTTGAATTGTCTTAGGAAGATTTTGAAGATCACCTGGCAGGATATGATACTGGTCAATGAAATCCTTTCTTGAACTGAACTGCCAAAATTCCACTGTAGATAGTGAGTCTCTGATGGGCTGGCCACTGTTCAGATTCCAAACATGTGTTTGCCTAAAAGACTGTTTTATGGAGAACCCACAAAAGGCAACTCACATGAAGAAAAGAATAATACAATGAGACTTTCAAAGTCTCTCTAGAGAACTCTGAAGTTGATTGTGAGACATGAAAGACACTGGCATAAGATCATCCAGCATAGCATTATATTCCATGGGGGAAAGCAGAATTGCAGTAACTCAACAGAAATGCAAAAATGTGAAATTTATAAATTTTGAGACATCTCTACTCCAAATGTCCATATGAACTACTTGTGCCCAATCTGTGATATATCCTTTCAAATTCACACTGGTTTGAAGAGTCAGATACACTATAATTTGACTTTGACATATGATTCATTTTGGTCATCTTCCAGCAGCAAAGACACCAACCAATAATTGCTGGTTGACTGCCTTCCTGCCTTATGTTTTAGCAAACACCAGTTCTCTATTGCCCCTACCATCTATCTTACTCTCATGTGGCTGAACAGTAATGGCTAGATTACCCACCAGTAAATTATCATTGAGGCAAATTTTCCTTAATTAACTCTCTACTTGTCTCTCCAGCACAGGTTTTCAAAACCTTTCTTCTATCGAGACTTCTACACCATCCTCGTTCCCTTTCCTTAGAGAGCTTTGTCAGTTTTTCAAGAAAATAACTTCTATAATGTTTCTTCTCCTATACTCAACACCACAAAATCATTGATATCACCTTCATCTACTCTTTTGCTCTTATCTCTGATGAAAAGGTCTTCTTACCAAGATCAATCATTCTATTTGTGTTCCTTCCTCTCCTTCTTCCCCCCATTTCATTGGCAAAATGCTCTATTATCTTTTTACACTTTCCCTTTCTACCTCCTTCTTTTTTGTCTCCTAGAAGCATGTGTATTACTCTAGCCTTAAAAATATTTTACTTGATCCTATCATTCATTTCTCATCACATATGATTTTGAATATTAAAGAGAGACTGCATAAGCAAAACTAATGCAGCTAGTATTAGAAGGAAAGCAGAAAGCTGGGGCAAAAAAATTATAGCAAATGTCTTGAATAAAAATCTTATTTTTAAAATATACAAAGAACAATCAAAATAATAAAAATAAGAGCCATTCCCCAACTGATAAATGGTCAAAGGATATGAACAGGCAGTTTTCAAACAAAACAATCAAAATGTTCTAAGTTCCTATTGATTAGAGAAATGGAAATTAAAACAACTCTTAAGATACCAACTCACACCTATCAGAATGGCTAATATCACAGGAAAAGAAAATGATAAATGTCAGAGGAAATATGGGAAAAATGGGACACTCATGCATTACTGTTGAAGTTGTGAACTGATCCAACTATTCTGGAAAGCAATTTGGAACTCTTCTCAATGGGCTATAAAACCTATTATTGTCTTTCACCCAAAAATGCTACTACTATGTCTGTATCCCAGAAAGATCAGAAAAAAGAAAAAGACTTAAAAGTACAAAAATAATTACAGCAGCTCTTCTTATAGTGGCAAAAAAAATGGAAAGTAAGATGCCCATCAATTGGTGAATTGCTGAAAAATTTGTATATAACTGTGATGGGATATTATTGTGGTATAAGAAAAGATCAGTATGGTACTTCCAGGAAAACTTAAAAAGACTCACATGAACTGATGCAAGCTGAAATGAGCAGAACCAAGAGAATGTTGGACACAGAAACAGCACTATCAATGCTCAACTGTGAATGACTTAGCTATTCTCAGTAATGATACAAGACAATAGCAAAGGACTCATGAAGAAAAATGTTATCCCCTCCAGAGAAAGAACTCATGAAGTCTGAATGCAGATCAAAGCACATTATGTTTTATTTTTTGGGTGTTTTTTGGAGGAGAGGGTATGTATTTTCTTTTATAACATGACCAATTTGGAAATATATTTTGCATAATTGCACATGTATAACCAATATCAAATTGATTGCTGTCTCAGGGAGGGGAAGGAAAGATAGGGAAGGATAGAATTTGGAACTCAAAATTTAAGAAAAGAATGTTAAAATTTTTTGCATGTAATTAGAAAAATATTTTTAAAAATCATCATATAGAACTCTTCCCTTTCACAACTAAATTCCTCAAGAAAGCTATCCAATCAATCAATAAGCATTTATTAAGGTTTTATAATGTGCCAGGTACTGTGCGAAGCACTGAGGACACAAATAATTTTTTTAAATCATAGTTTCTCTCTTTAAAGGTTCCTTTTCAAATAGATCAGATGATATGTAAATAACTGGATCCATAGCATACATACATACATGCAAGAGTAGACAGAAAGTAATTTCAGAAAAATAGCACTTGGGGGGCGGAGCCAAGATGACGGAGTGAAAACGTGAGTCTCTGTGTCCTCCTCTGATTTTCTCTCAAATCAACAATAAAACAATCCTCTGAACTGATTTTCAAGTCAACGAATCCAGAAATATTTGGACACTGCTTCCAGTTACCTCTGAAGAACTTTATATCAGGTCTGTTTAACTCAGGCAGAGGGATAAACAGTTTACTCGGTGCAACCCAGAAGTGAGGGTGGGACTCAGCTCAGTGTGGCAGAAACTCCAAACTCCAAACTCCAAACTCCAAACACCTGGAGTTTATCTGAAGCACACGGGACACTCTGCCCTGATTGGGGGCAGGTGTTCTGGCAGATCTGCCTTTTTTAAGGAGTAATTCGGACTTAGTCCTACTCCCCACAGGCACAGCACCTTAAATTAATTCGCCAAATTGCCCCAGGGCAAAGTACTTCAGCTGCCGCTTTTCAAGCCTTAAAGAAACATCCACACTGTCTAAAAAAAATGAAGAAGCAAAAGAGAGCTCTCACCATAGACAGCTTCTATCAAGAGAAAGAAGGGCTGACCCCAGATCCTGAGGTTCCTTTAGACAAAACAGATCCAGAGAAAGTCATCAAGGACCATCACTGGTCCCCTTTTCAAAAGGCCTTTCTGGAAGATTGCATAAAGAATCTCAAAAGAGAGCTGGAGGATAAATGGGAAAAGAAACTGAAATCAGTGCAAGAAGGATACAATATCTTGCAAAAAGGATATAATACCCTGCAAAAGAGATATGAAAAAGACAGCAATTTATTGAAAAATAAAATTAGTGAAGTGGAAAAAGAGTGCAATGAACAAATTGGCCAGTTACAAAAGGAGCTTAAAAAGGTAATTGAAGAAAACAACACTTTAAAAATAAGAATTGAACAAATGCAAGTGAATGACTCAATAAGACTTCAAGAATCAGTCAAACAAAAACAAAAAAAAATAGAAGAAAATATGAAATATCTCCTAGGAAAAACAACTGACTTGGAAAATAGATCTACGAGAGACAATCTAAGGATTATTGGACTTCCTGAAAGCCATGATGAAAAAAAGAATCTAAACACTATCTTCCAGGAAATCCTGAAAGAAAACTGCCCTGAGGTTGTAGAATCAGAAGGCAGGAAAAAAAGCACTAGTATCAGAGGTAGACCAAGAAAGATCAGAAGGTTGGATCTAAGATGAAACTTGAAGAAAACTAGAGAAATTAAGTCAGAGATAAGGAAGGAGAGCTTTCAAGACAGCTAATACAAAGACACTGAGATGGAAATTGGAGTGTAACATTTGAGGATACAGCAAGTAGGCTATTTTTGTTGCTTTGTGGAATACATGAAAGAAAATCAGAAAGGCAAGAAGGCATCAGGTTATGATGCACTTTTCTCTTTATTTCTAATTAGAGTAATTCAGTCTATAATCATTAAGTGCCTACTATGTTCCAAGCATTCGTGATAGCAATGAAAGACAAATGACAATCCCTGACTTTGAGGCAATCACAATCTGAAGAGGGAGACAACATGCAAATATGATTGAAAGGAGGAAGAACTATTTATTGGATGACTGATAGAACATTAAGAGCACAGAGTTGATTCTAGACCTTCTTCAAAAAGGAGGTTTCAGTCTCTGCTTCTGGCAGAAGAGGAATTTGAGAAAACTGGCAGATTTATTTTAAAAGTTGTCTCAAAAAGACAGAGGATTATTTTTTATCTTGCAAAATCTGCATTGCAAAGAAGTCTATTAGCCAGATGATTGCATTCAATGGGAACTGGGGTGGTCTTTCCTCAAGACTCAATATTTGACTTTCTATGCAACAGGAAATGCATAGCAAGCAAATAGCAGACCTGCTTGAGAGTTATGTAAAAAAACAACTGCTTTCTACAAATGACTAGAAGAGACCAAAATGCAATTACTCCTAAGCTTTCCATGTATAAAATTATGGTCATGATAACATATGACATGAGCCAAAGAATTTGTTTGTACATTGTCTTCAGATGGTTTCTCAAAATATCATAATCACAACTCTGCCATCAAGAAACAAGCAACATCTTTCCTAAAAGACACATGGGTGTGGCTTGGAAAAAATGCTGCTGCCAGAAAATGTTTCTGTGAAAAAAACATTGGCTTTGGGACCAGAAACCCTGGGTTGGCTCTGTTCCTAAGCCTCAATTCTGTTATCTATAAATTAATAATAAATGCTGATATTTTTTACTTTACAAGTACTATTTAATTTTTGACTCCCACAAGCATCCTGTAAAATAAAAGTGGTATTATATTATAAATTAAGTTTTCTATAGTGAAGAAAACTTAGGTATTAAGTTTAAATAACTTACCAACAAATAGCAGATGTCCAAGATGAAATGTGAATACAGATGACCCTTAACTCCTGGTCACCCTAATGCTCACTGTATTGCTCCAATTCTTAGTGAGAGGTTGATAATACTTGAAGATCTCTTTTAGCCCTAAGTCCTATAGTGATCTCATAAGTGTGATTGTTTTGCTTCCTTAAGGTAGTTTTGACCAGCAGAAGTGTGTCACAGAGATATTTTTCTTTTTTTTTTTTTCTTTTTTTTTTTTTTTTTTTGCTAAGGCAGTTGGGGTTAAGTGACTTGCCCAGGGTCACACAGCTGTTACGTGTCTGAGACCAGATTTGAACTCAGGTCCTCCTGACTTCAGGGCTGGTGCTCTATCCACTGCGCCACCTAGCTGCCCCGAGATATTTTTCTTAAAAGAAATTTGTATTGGGTGGGGCAGCTAGGTGGCACAGTGGATAGAGCACCAGCCCTGAAGACAGGAGGACCTGAGTTCAAATCTGGTCTCAGACACTTAACATTCCCTAGCTGTGTGACCCTGGGCAAGTCACTTAACCTCAATTGCTTCAGCAAAAAGAAAAAGAAAAGAAAAGAAATTTGTATTGGGGTAGAGAGGAAGCAAGGTCAAGATGGCACATTAATCAACCCAGTTGAACTTTCTCAACATTCCTTTCAAACAACTTTAAAATAAGATCTCATATAAAATTTTGGAGTGACAGAGAAAACAAAACATCAGAATGAAACATTTTTCCAACCTAAGAAAACTCAGTGTCTGCAGAAATCTGTGGCACCAGGGTGGAAACCTATCCAGAGCTCAAAGATACAATGATGGCATACAATGGCAGGCATAGCAGCTTCAAGAACCCAGAGACAGTAAGGGAGATAGAAAATTGGGCAAAAAATGATTATAGGGGTACAATTGTCACTAATTGGCAAGTCTATTGTCCATACATAGCTCTGAGTTACAGTTCCATAGCATAGAAGAGCACTGATGGTCAGTCACAAGGAAGCAGGGACCCTTCTCACAGTTCCAAAGCAAAAAGTGATGCTGGTGCTTTTGAGTACAGGAGACCAGGAACCTTTTGAAGTAAATACCAGAGTTTACAACATACCAGCTTGGAAGCACCAAAAACTTACAATCCCCCAGAACTAGCTTGGAAAATAGCACTATAAAGCCTAAAATTTTGGACAATACTTTCCCACCTGCACGTGAGCAGAACCCAACTTTAACATAAAGTTCAAAATCAAAAAAAAATGGGCTAGAAAGTAAGCAAGTAGAAACAACAAAAAATTATTTGACCATAGGAAGAGAAAATAAGTTCAGAAGAATACAATGTAAAAACTACAAAAAAGACTGCAAAAAAATGCTAAGTGGACCCAAGCCCAACAAGAATGCCTTGAAAAGTAAAAGATATAAGTGTAAGAGAATATTGGAAAATGAGAGTGTAAGAATATTATGAAAAGAGTTTGGTTAAAAAAAAAAAGGTACCAAAAATACTGAAAAGCACCTTGAAAAGATAATGGCGTCATGTCAAGAGGCATAAAAATTCACTGAAAAAAAGAACTCCTTAAAAAAATGGAATTGGCCAAATGAAAAAGAGACAGAAAATCTCATTATTTTATTTGGGACTTGGAGAGCAGCAGAGGGAGAGAGAGAGAAAGAGACAGAGACAGGGAGAGAGAGAGAGTCAAAGAGACAAAGAGAGACAGAGAATTCTGAGTAGTGATGAACAGTCAGTTGTGCAGAGTTGAAGATGGAGTGTCTTGTGTCAGTAAAGAAAGAACAAAGGAAGAAAGGAGGAAAGAAAAGCAAAGGAAAAAACCAATATGAATTTATAACCCCCCTACTAAGTCCCAAGTATTACACTAAGTGTGTTAAGGATATTGTTTTATTTAATCTTCCTAACAACCGTGGAAGGTAAGTGCTATTATTGTGCCTATTTTACAGTTAAGTAAAGTGAGGGAGAGAGAAGTTCAATGACTTGCCAGGATCATACAACTAGTATTTGAGGCAGGATTTAAACTCACAACCTTCCTCACTTCAGGCCCTGCATTCTATACACTGTGCCACAGTTGCCATAAAGCACCACAGAAAAGAGGGCAGTATCACTGAAACACAGAATATGCAGATGTGAGTAAGCATTAAGAGCTCTGAATGCCAAGCACTAAATTAGGTATTAGATTTTGGAGATTATATAAGGAGCCACTGAAGTTTATTGAAGGAGTGATATGATCATACATGTATTAGGAAAATAAATTTGATAACTGAATGGAGGATTAATTGGAGTGAGGAGAAACATAGTGCAGGGAGACCAACAAGAAATCTATTTTTGTTATTATATATTCAGGACAAATTTAATATTTCTGCCTTGCTATCTTTGTTTATGATTCTTTTATGTCTAAACACATAATTATTTTGGGCAAAAGTACCACAGGATTATTAGAAATATTTATTTTCTATTATGCCTATCTGCCAGACCCCACGGGAAAAAACATTTATTTAATTTTATTCAAAATTCAAATTTGTTTAAAATTCAAAATTTATTCAATTTTCTTTCTTTTCTTTCTGTTTTAAAAAATCCAATTTTTCTGTTGGATTTATCAAGCTGTTACAGAGGAGAGGTCTATTATTAATGCGTTAATGTCAGAGTCTTTTTGCAAGTCACAGAACTTTTCTTTTGAAAATATACCAAAAACACTTAACTTCATGTCTTTCAATTTTGGTGAGTTTAATCCATGATGCTGCCAGACCTTTCCTTTTCTACTAATTGTGTCAATTGTCATTCTTTGCTCTGTGGCTTGCTCACTGATATTCTATTCTTACTCTCTCAGTATATTATAAGTAAAGGGAGAAAATTAAATAAAAGTGCTTCATTCACCCTTCTTTCAAGTCCCAATCAGTTTTTACTTGTATCATCTTTTCCCATTCTCTCCTCTCTCCATCCTCTCCCTTATTTTGCATTGTAATACTATTCATAACATTAATGTACTAATGAAAGGATGAATTTTACTCTCTTAAACAAAATTAAAAGATCATAGATCCAGAGCTATGAGGAGCCCCATATATATTGAAGTCCAACTTAGTTTTTACAAATTCTTTGGCTTATTGCTACTCTTTGCTTTCTCAACATCTCTCAGGCAATATATAATATTTTAAAAAATTAGATGCAATTTGGAAATGGCCAATAAGCTCAGTTCTAATGACTTTGGTTTTGTTTTGCACACAATATATTATTTTGTTTTGAGGTGTCATGTGAACTTCTTTGCTCTTAAGAACATAACATATCTATTCTTACAGTAAAAGGTATCCTGGATTTAGCATCAAAGGACATGGTTCTGAATCCCAGATTTTTCACTTACTAGTTATATAGCCTTAGACATATTGATTAATTTCTCCGAGTCTCGGGATCCTCATTTCATGTAAAAATAAGAGACTGGATTTGAGGGTTTCAATGTCACTTTTAGTTCTAAATTCAGATTTTATAATCTGACTAGTTATGTTTCTACTATATCTTGAAAGTGGTTGCTTATTAGTAAGCTAAGAAAGCTCATTAAAATAAATTCCATCAGGTTTAAAAAATTATTTTTAAAGAGATCTTTATAAAGTTAACACGCAAAAGGATTTTGCTCCAAACTCCTATTATAATAGTGCTCTTTCTTTCCTTTTTTTTTTAATAGTGCTCTTTCTACAATTCATTTAATTGACCCAGAAATCAATTAAACATAAGATCTCAGTGAATCTGTGACTATTTCAACCATATTTCTATCATTCTACCCTAACTATGTTGCTTTAATCATTGCTATCAAGGGGACACAACCCCAGAACCACTTAAAATTAAGATCAGTTGACTGGTTTCACTTGAAGTGAATTTCATTGTAATCTCTTTATGGATTAGAAGAGTGGTCTTGCCTGATTGCTTTTCTAAAGATTGAATTTCTTGAAAAGTTCATCCTGAAAAGTTGGCAGAGACATTCTAATTTCTTTTGAATGGAATTCCTAGATGAATCCTGCAATGATAAGGCAAATACTTAGCTTGAGTGGTAGTTTTTTTTCCTCTTATACTATCATGAACAAGATTAAGTAAAAACAACATGAAGATGAATCCTTCCTTGGTTGCTCAAACAAATTTTAAAGGACTCAGTCTTCTTGAAGTTAAGCAGAGAGAGTGAGACTTTGAGAGTGGAAAGATTCTTGCCTTATCCCTATACAGCTGGGTCTTCTCCCTTACACATCATTTGTTGCCCAATATCCTGCTTTCTGAGAATGCTTTTTTCCCAGTTTCCCCATTAGCAAGATGGCATTTAAACTCTCTTTTATAAATCTTCATCCTCCTGATAATAAATTTGTGTCCTGGGAAAGAAGCAAATAGTCAAAATGAGGTTCATGAGAATGTGTACATTTCACTTGCAGCTTAAAGTAGGCCTTACTGCTAACCAAAAAATGATTATCATATTTATAACTGGGTATTTGGTTTCATTTGCCATAGTCAAAATGAGGTTCACAAGAATTTGTACATTTCACTTGCAGCTTAAAGTAGGCCTTATTGCTAACCAAAAAAATGATTGTCATATTTATAACTGGATATTTGGTTTCATTTGCCAAACACTTTTTAATGTCTTATGGTAAGAGTAATATTCTCATTTCAAGTTATGCATCTGAGGCCTAACAAAAATGAGGCCATAGTAGTTCAAATTGGGATGAGGCTCCTAATTAGTTTATTCAATAACACTACTTCATCTCAAAGGTACCAGGTAATTAACCCATAAACACTTTACAATCTCTTATATATTATCACTCTGACTTAATGTTAAGCAGTAAGTTTTGGCAGCTCCATGATCATCCCACCCCATTGTCAAATTTTTATTCTCTCCATAACTACTGGCTCCTTCTGTGATGGATAAAAAAAATGCCCAGGTCTCCCCATTCTGAAAAAAACTTTTATTCAATCTCAACATCTCCTCCAGCTATCATCATACATCTTTTCTCCATTTCATAGCCAAATTCTTCTTTATCTTTACTTTCTACTCTCATTCACTTTTCAAGCTCTTACATTCTGGATATTCAGAGCATCACTCAACTAAAACTATCTTCAAGTTACTTTTGTTGCTATTCAGCGATTTTCAATCATGTCTGACTCTTTGTGACCTCATTTAGGTTTTCTTGGCAAAGTGCCTAGAATGATTTGATATTTCATTCTCCTGTCCATTTTACAAAAAGAGAAACTAAGGCAAACAGAGTTAAGTGACTTGCCCAAGATCATACAGCTAATAAGTATCTGAGGCCATATTTGAACTCAGGAAGAAAAGTCTTCCTGACTTCAGACCCAGTACTGTGTCACATATCTGCTTAAGTTACTAATGATCTCTTAATTCCTAAATGTAGTACACTTTTCTGAATTCTTAGCTTTTTTGATTCCTCTTCGGCATTTGCCACTGATGATCTCCTGGATATGTGTTGCTATCCTATTTTCCTAATACTGCTCTTTTTTGTTTTTTTGTCTTTTCTCTTTGTTCTGTCTATTCACTCCTCAGAAATCTGTGCTGAATATCATCTGTTGTCTATTCCATAACTCTCAGTGTATCACAACATTTCTGAGGAGTTATCAGACAGGTAATTTATTATCTGTAGAGAATACACATGTTGGAGACAAGTTTCCCATTCAACATTCAAAGTCAGAGAAGATTGCTACTTGTATGACTTTGGGAAGATTATTTAATTATTATGGACTTTGGTTTATTCCTTTGTAAAATGAAGTGGGATTAGAGGCTATCTAAAGTTTCCTGAAGTTCTTTTTACTTCTAAATCTATGTTTACTGTGTGAGATTTAGTGCTGATGAAGAACTATATGCTAATGGTTTGGGGCACAGAGACTATAGCACATTACACTAGAAAAAAACATATGGACTTTGGAAGGGTGTATTCCCTGAAGAGTGTGGAGAATTTTGGAAAAGCCATTTTCTGTTGAAACAGACAAACTGGAAAATTTAGATTTGATCTAAAGTTTAACTCCTGAACTGAAAACTTGAAAACCTAGATTGTACTACCTATGTTATGCAACATCGGGATGAAAACAGGCAAGCAACAATTATCATAAGCCTTACAGAGTTATTCTCTATAGAGACAAATATGGGCAGTAAATGATAGGGAATATGAGTTAGCTCTTTTGTTGGAATTAGCTTGGTATTATCTCTAAGTGAAATGTGAAAATACCAAAAAATAGCAGGTAGACTAATGCTCAATTTGCCTACTACCTTTTTTAAATTGAATATGTGCAAAACAATATTGAATTTCAAATATTTCAATTAGCCTTCTTATAAACATTTTACTTTATTATGTAGAAAAATGTAATGGCCTATTTTACTGATTTTTTTCTGAAGGAAGAGTTTTGCTTTAGTTATAAAGAAGGGGATACATGATAAAGTATTTAGTTTTATTTCTCTTTCATTACTCACTGATTTTGAACATCTAATTGTTTTCAATTGTCTAAACCAATTGAATTTGTTCTAAAAACAAAACAAAACTTTAACCCTCTTGAAATTCTGGATTAAACACATTCCAAGATTCAAATTACAATGCTTTTGTATTCTGAGATGTCTGACGAACAGGAATTTATTTATTGATGAGAATAATATGGTTTTATGTTAAGAATGGTGGTTAACCATTAGATTAATAATTATAGGGTGAATGCTTAAGAAGCTGACATGAAAATATCTTAGGAGAACTGGAAAGGTTACTTATTATTTTGCTTACTTCTATGAACATTATGAATATTACATATTTCTTTATAAATTATTAAAAAGTATGTGAAGAATTAACACATTACTTTGAGCTAAATGATTTAAAGTCTTAGGGTCCAAAGACATCAATATAATTTCTATGACATTTTGAAGTGATTTAAATATTTTTAAACACGCTATAGCCCAAACTTTAAAGGAGAATTTGGAGGACCTGGGCCCCAAACTCAAAAAATTTTAAAGGACAATCTGAACAAAATAAGCATTTTCTACATAGTACAGTAAAGGTAAGTGCTTATAAAACTATCCTTTTAAATCAAAGACGGTGTTTGAAAAACTGGAAACTGGAATATAGCAAAAATTAGACTTAGATGAATATTTTAAATTATATTCTGCAATAAATTAAAAAGAATATATGACCAGAATATTAAATATCATACCATAGAAAATTAAAAGAGAAGCAGATCATATATTTTTCATACTATAGATGGCATATGAATTCTAAGTGAAACAAGGGTTGAATGCAATTACAAAAGATAAAACAAATAATTGATTGCACTAAATAAAAAAATTACAGAAAACAAAATTAATGTATCTAAGATCAGAAGGGAAGTAGTTATTAGATAATGATTGGGTATCTAAGATATATAGATAGCCAATAGAAAAATAAGACCAAAAGTCATTCCCTAATAGGTATGTAATTAAGGCATATGACCAAACAGTTCTTAAGAGAACTATAAACTATTTAAAAATATTAAAGAATATCTAATCTCTAATAAGAGAAGGCATTAAAAAAACTCTAAAGTTTTATCTCACACCCAACAAATTGGCAAAGAGGACACAAAAATGAAATAGTCCGATGTGGAATGAGTTTGTGAGAAAATGGGCACAATAATGCATTATTGGTTGAGTTAATTAGTTCACAACTTCTGTAAAACAATTTGGAATTATATAAATAATATGGTCAACCTTTTCACTCATAGATTCTATTGTTAACTAAACCCCAAAGAGATTATTGACAAAAGAAAGTTTATATATAACCCTAAAATATTTATAACATGACATTTTGAGATAGTAAAGAACTGGAAACGAAGTAAATGCCCATCATTTGCAAAATGGCTGAACAAATTATGGTTCATGAATGTAATGGAATATTATGTTGTAAGAAATTATGAATATAATCTATGCAGGAAAGCATAAAGTTACATGAATTGATGCAGTGATATAAATAGAGTCAAGAATACAAAATGCATGATAACTACAATAGAAATAAGAATAATAATAATCACAAAATAATTAGGAAAGAATGATCTTAAAAAAGCAATTTGAGAAGATACCTCACCCACTTGCTTTATGGAGTTTGGCAGAAGGAAGCATCTCAGGTGTGGAATGTTACATGCAATTTTTTCTATATATTAAACCAATTTGCTGATTTTTCTCTCATTTTCCTTTCTCTTCTTTATTTCCTTCTTTCCCTCTTTCTTTTTTTCTCTCTCTCCTTTCTTTCTTTCTTTCTATTCTTCTTCCTTCCTTCCCCCTGTCTTTTCTTCTTGTTGATATAAAAATTCCTAACAAGGCAACCCTTTAGTGATATTTTAATATCAATAAAAATTATTTTTTAAAAGTTCAACTAAATAACCAAACAAAAGTCATACATAGTAGAATGTTTTTAACTTGTGTTTTCTGAAACTTTTAAACAATAATAAATTCTGAATGTGAAAATATTCTTCATACCAAATCAGCAATTCATTTCATTGTGACTTCTAGATTTATTAAACTATTAAAGGTATTCTGGAATGTTCTTCTCCAAAAAGTATATGCAGTGGCAAATTGTAATGTACTTTATAAATCTCCCAAGTAATAAAACATAATATACTCAAAAAGATAACAGACATTTGAAAGGGCATTTAATAAATGACCTTTGTACCTATGGATATTTTGGTCAATGTTACCATGCTGCTGATTTCCATAATACCATTCCACTATTCTACAAAAAACAAGCTAAAATAGGCCCCTAAGGGTTGGAAAATTGCATTTTCAGAAATTGATAAACTGTCAATGAAGATAATTTGGGTTTTTCCACGTCTATTTTTGCCACTAAATAAACAAGAATAGGGTCAAAATATTAGGAGTAATTTTATGCTTACACTTAACTAGCTGCCTCACTCTTGTAATCATTATCTCAAAGCTTTCTTTTAAAAGAATGGAAATTTTTCAGTCTTTGCCAAGAAACAGGTCATTAAGAATAAATAAAAGTAGAGCATTGCTCAATACTTAGTTGTTTATTCTAACTGTTATTATTATAGCAACAGAGTCAAACCACCCAAATAATGGCACTGTGACTTTAAAATTAAACATGGGAGTGACATAGTGGACCCTATTTTTGCATCCAGCTTCTAAACTCTAAGTATGGCAACATAGCTTGACGAACTTCCTTTAATTCTTTTAAGATCAATTAAATTGGAACAGTCAGTCAGTCAATAACTATTTATTAAGCAGTTATATTACCAGGCATTGTGCAAAGAACTGAGAAAATAAATGTGATCAAAAAGATACCCCTTTCTGTCAAGAAATATATTCTAAAGGAGGAAGCTGACATATAAAAGGATGCTGAAATGGAGAAGGAGAAGGAACAGGGGAGAGTAATGTAGTATAAAGTGTAGAATGGTGAGAAGTGAAGAGATGGCTGGTCTGAGCACTCTTTTGAAATGAGTGTCGGAAAGGAGTCATGCAATGAGAAGAAGGATCTAAGGGAACATATGAGGTGTGAATTATAGGACTGGGGTAATCTTTTAGAATTAGCAGGTTTCTGAGGCATGATGGAAAAGTCCACAGTGTATCCTGGTGAGAGATCAAAATGGAAAAGATGCCAATCTTAAAGAAGGGCAATAGCAAGGGATATTCAAATTATTGAACAAGCATGCTCATTTCACACACCTGCAATGAAGATTCTACAATCTTGGTTTCATCAATATATGAACTGAAAATTATCACAAGAGCAGGTTAGTTTTTGAAGAGACAGAGGAACTAGAGACCATGTTGCTAACATTTTCTGGATTATGGAGAAAGCAAGGGAGTTCAGAAAAACATATACTTCTTCTTCACTGATTATACTAAAGACTTTGATTGTGTAAGTTTCAATAAAATGTGGCAAGTCCTCAAAAAGATGAGAGTACCAGTTCATCTTACTTATCTCCTGAGGACCAAGAAAAAATGTTAGAGCCAAATATGGAACAGCTGATGGTTTAAAATTAGAAAGGGCCATATATCATTGCCTTGTTTATTTAAATTTATATGCAGAGTACATCATGTAAAGTGCTGGGCTTGAAGAATCAATAGGCAGAATTAAAGTTCCCAGAAGAAATATCAACAAACTCAGAAAGTCAGATGATAATACTCTAATGGTGGAAAGCAAAGAGGGATTAAGAAGCCTCTTGATAATGGTGAAAAAGGAGAATGTAAAAGCTGGCCTGAAGCTGAATATCAAAAAAAAAAAAAACCACAGAAAAAAAAAACCTCCCAAACTAAAATTTTGACAAGTAGTTTCATCACTTCCTGTAAAATAGAGGGAGAGGAAATGGAAGCAGTATCAGATTTTATGTTTTGGGCTCAAAAACACTGCAGATGGTGACTATAGTCATGAAATTACAAGACCCTTGCTCCTTGGAAGGAAAGCAATGGAAAATCTAAACAGCATAATAAAAAACAGAGATATAACCTTGCTGACCAAGGTCCATATTGCCAAAGCTATGCTTTTTCCAGTAGCAATTTATAGTTATAAGAGTTGGACTATAGAGAAACTGAGCATCACAGAATTGATGTTTTCTAATTGTGGTACTGAAGAAGACTTTTGAGGGTTTCTTAGACAGCCAGGAAATTAAATCAGTTAATATTTAAAGAAATTAATTCAGGCTTTTCACTGGAAGGTCAAATACTGAAGCTGAAATACTTTGGTCACATAATGAGAAGACAAGAATCACTGGAAAAGATGTTGGGAAAAGATTGAAGGCAAAATGTAAAGGAGGTTGAGAAGGATAGATAGCATCATGGAAACAATGAACATGAATTTGGACAGACTTCAAGGGATATTCAAGGATAGAAGTGCCTGGAGTACTATTGTCTATGGGGTGACAAAGAATCAGATACAACTGAACACATCAACAGCAACAGATCCATGCCAGGAAGTGAAGACCCAATAATACTGGGTCAAAATAATCAATTCAATCCCTACTGTATAAATGTTATTGTTCCCTGCAGACTGGTTTTTAGAAACAGAAACTAAATTAATAATCTGGACTTAATTTATTTGTAGTCATCCTAATGTTTGGTCTTACTAGTGCAATATTAATCTGATGAAATTGATATGTGATCTCAACAATTTCATCAATGTGATTACAAGACTGCATATTCCATATACAAACATAACTTCTTAACCTTTTTCTATGTTATTTAACCAAAGACTTATAGTTGGAAAGGATCCTAGAGATCTTTTTATTACTTCTCAACTTGATTAGCCATTCCCTAATCATTAGACATTCCCTTAATTTCCAATTCTTTGCCATCACAAAAAAAGGTGCTCTGATTATTTTTGTACATATAGGTCCTTTCCCCTTTTTTAAATGCTCTCTTGGGACATAGACCCTGTGTTGGTGTTGCTGGATCAAAGGATTGTGCAATTTTATAGCCCTTTGGACATAGTATCAAATTACTCTCCAGAATGGTTGGATTAGTTCAGACCTTCACCAACAATGCATGTGTCCCAATTTTCCCACATCTAATTTGTTCTTTAGTCCACAAATTTTTTGATTAGGTTGTTTAATTTCTAATTAGTATCAGTCTAGTTTTCTATAGTCCCCTATTGAATATAATTTTTGTTGCATGATGATCTAAAAAGGATACTTTTAATACTTCTGCTTTTCTACTTTAATTATAAAATTTTTGCATCCTAATATATGGCCAATGCTTGTAAAGGTATACAAATCATTGAGAAAACAGGTATATTACTTTAATTAACAATTAAGGAGAAGAATGAATATTATAAGAGGTAGACATTCTAATAAGGATTTAGGGGATATGACTCAGCTCTATCTTATCTCTTACCCAGACTACTCCACGTGGGGCAATCTAGACAAAAGGGATCTACCTCTCCCAAGATAATTCATAACAATGTGTACTAAAAATAAATAAAATAAAATAAAGCAAAAAAAAATTGTTTTCCTCCCTTCCTCTTTCCCAACTCTACCCTAGAAGTTAACTTTTCAACCTCCTACCCCCCAATATAATTTTGTGTAACATATAATTATTTAATAATATATGTGTGTATACAAACAAAAACATATATGCACATATATATGAAACCATACAATACACACTTTTATTTAACAGTTCTTTTTATGGAAGTAAATAGCATCTTTCTTCATAAGTCCTTTTTAGTTATTATGAATATTCATAAAGCTCAGAATACCTTAGTCATTTGCTAACTCTTTGAACAATACTTCTGTTACTGTGTACAATGTTCTCTTGATTCTGTTCATTTAACTTTTCATTATTACATGCTAATCTTTACATGTTTTCTTAAAATCAATCTACTCATCATTTCTTATAGCACAATAGTATTATGTAACAACCATATAACAACTTATTTAACCATTCTCCAACTAATAAGCATCCCCTCAATTTCCAGTTCTTTCCTTCCACAAAGAGAACTGCTATATTTTAGAACATATGGATTCTTTTCCTTAAAGTTTGAGAAAATTCTCTATATATTCAAGATATGATACTTTTATCCCAGAAACTCCTCCCCTCCCATTTTCTGCTTTTCTTCTCATCTTGGCAAAATTGGTTTTATTTGTACAAAATTCATTTTACATTTCACAATGTTCCCAGTCTCTTATTCATAAATTTTTCTCTCCTTAAATCTGATGAGTAATATGTTACATGTTGATATAATTTATTTATATGTGACTTTGTGTCTAGGTCATGTATCCATTTTGACCTTTACTTGGTCAATGATATAAGATATGGGACTATATATGCTTTTCTGTTTACTTAAGGATATAGAAGTAGAGGAAGAAGTATAATGGTAAACTAATACAGCCCTGGCTTTCAGGCCATAAGTACCAGGGTGGTATAAGTTACAGCAATGATGACAGTAATAACAGTAACCTTCTCATCCATGTGGCTGAGGAAGCAGCATCAGAAAAACAAAGGAATACCAACTAAGCTGATGTAGGGCAGGAGAAGCTCAGCATTTATTGAATATCTATTATGTGTCAGGAGCTCTGCTAGGTGTTTTAACAAATTTGTCTTTTAACCTGAGGCCTGAAATCTCTAAGGTAGATATAAAGACCCAGGAGGAAGCTTGAAACACCAAACAATTGGATTCTCGGATACTACTAATTAGGTGAATACTGTGGCCATTGTCATGATGACTCCTATGTGACTAATTCAGATGTAATTACAACAATTAAACTAAGAAATATACTGACTGCCAAAGGGTTGCAAATTGTACCTACTCAAAAAAGGACTGACTGTCAGGTTGACAAAGTGGACTGGAGAGCAAATGGCACTTCGAATTCTAGTAACACAAGAAGATGCATAAGAAAAATTAGAAATACTTATAACAATTCAAGGGAAATGCTGCAGGGCCAAATGACCAAACAAAGTGTACAACTGAGTAGAGTGAAGATAAAAATGCTTTATCTATGCCAATCCTATACCATAATACAATTGGAGTTAGATCTTAGCAGTTATCAAAAGAACCCTTATGATATCATTGCTCATATCAATGATATTTTCAGCTCCAATTTGTACAATATATTAGAGATCATTGCTGAGAAGCTGTAAGAAAACAAAAAAAAAAACCTTCATTCATATCTGAGTCATTGGCAGAATGTCCCTAAAAGCTACATTACTTCTAATTTATGTTTTTAAAAGTTCTTATTCAGATATTTATATTGTCTTAAATCCAGGAAATAGGCTTCTCCTCATTTTGCTTAATAGCTTATCAGTGCTTAATTATCTCTGATACTGAGATTAGGTTCTTAGAATTTAACTGAAGTATTTAAAAAAAACAGATTTTAGAATGACAAAATAGATAACCCTCTCCAAAAAAGTCTCTAACTGGACAAAAGTTTTGTATTTTATCTCCAAATTTTCATGGGACTCCCAGGGAGGGTAAAGGTCCTGGCTGCTGAACATGGGAATGCTAAGTGAGTGATGATAGAGGATAATTCTCCCTGACCTGTAATGAAGACTGGTGATTATTTAAGAAACAAAAATCATCATTTTTGCTATAGCCCCAATGTTCCTAATGCAGTTCCTGTGTGGAGTTTGGTGGTGCTTATATATTATATTATATATTTATATACATATATTATATAACATATGTATAATATATAATTATATATTTTTATATTGAAATGCAAAAATTTTACTATGAAATGCAAACATTTATCATCACCCATAATACTGATCGATTATTTAGAGGCAGAATTCAATTTTTATGATTCTTCTAGTTGTAGTTACTCCTTAAGGGAACTGTTATGCTGTCATTTTGGTTTTTTTGTTATTTTTTTTTCTTCCTACTTTAGTACTATATTAGATTTCTTGAATACTCAAGGTCAGGGTTATTTTAACAATAACAACCCTAAAGACATTTAAGTGGTAGAAAGTCCTAAAAGACCTTAAGGATTTTACCACTAAACTCTGGAGCACAGTAGGAACAATTTTAACCTAATCCTTTCCCTATTCTCAAGTTAGCCTAGTTTTTCCTTCCAAGGTATTGTGTAATCTAAGACAGCTCTGAAGAATTTGTGGTGAAAGGTGCTGTCCATCTCCAGAGAGAGACTGATAGAGTCTAGATGCAGATCAAAGCATACTATGGTTTTTTCTTTTATTTGTTTAATTTTTCCTGTTTTTTTTTTAACAGTATTACTGATGGCAAGGTGTGTTTTGCCTGGCAATATATGCATATATCAAGTCACTTGCTTTCTCAGTGAGGAAGTTAAGAAGGGAGAAAGAGAATTTAAATCTCAGGATTTTTTAAAACAAATATTGTTTTATATTTATTTTGATTTTTAAAACAAATGTTATTTGATATTTATTGAAAATTGGTTTTACTTGTAATTTTGGAAAATAAAATATTAAATAATTTAAAACGGGGTAGGGAACTTTTTTGAGAGATGATTAGCCCAGAGGAGTCAGATTTTTTATTTCACTTCCTTATTTTTTACCTAAGTTAAAAAGCAGCTACAGAAAGCTCCTAGTTCTGATTTTTGGCTGATGATTTATGATGGATAAATCAAGAAAGTGGTTTTCTTTAGCCAAATATATATAAAATATCCTCAATGTCTGTCCTTTGCTGAATATTTTTCTCATGATATAGCTATGCAAATATCTTTTTGTTAACTGGTGAATGATTTACAAGGTCTTGTTTTCTTCCAATATTGATATTAATTTATTGGGGGATTACCCCTAGTCAGACCATGCTCTACAGTAGAACTTCAAAATAGTTTTAGTTTGAAATTTTCTAATTATTAGTGATTCAGAGGATCTTCCATATGGTTATTAGGATCTTCCCCCTTTAAAACCTGTCTGCTATTATCCTTTTACCATTAATATATTAGAGGATGTCTCTTGTTTTTGTATATATTTGAATAAGTTCCCTATATATCTTGAATATCAGACATTTATCAGAGAAAATTGCTTTAGATATTTCTCTAAGTTAATTATTTTCCTTATAATATGGCTATATTCATTGATTGCGTAAGTGTATGCTCAACCCTCCTGTGTCCAATTCAGATGAGTGAGGTTCATGTTGAATGGAATGGGGAAACTGAGGAATTCTCAGGATGTGATGGTAGTGAGAGATTGGTAGGATTTTTCATAGGGAATTGTTAACTAAAACACTGCAGGAAGGGATTAAGTATGGCTTTTAGAATAACTAAGGCAGACTAGACTTTCCACCAAGATTCCTATTTGTAAGAGGTCTGGTAAATATCTGTGAAGTCAACTATGTCAAGCAGGCTAAATGTGTATTGAAATCTGGGTTTGACCACAGCTAGTATTGTGGTGATAAGCAAGCAGGAAAGCAGGAAATACCTTGTTCTGGAGATTGACAGGATGGAGGAGAGAGGCAGGTCCTGAGTACCTGTAACTCTTTGCCATTAAAAACATCTGTTCAAACCAGAAAGCCAGCCTCCTTTCCTCCCTGGCTTACCGGGGGAGGAAATGATGGCCCAGAACTTCATGAAATTCTAATAAACTTCTAATCTTCACTTGGAGAGATCTCTGAGTAATGATTTTGAGTCGGGATCACATTTTTATCCCACACAATGTAGTACCTGTTTTTTCACCCTTTTCTTTATGCTTATATATTCTTACCATGTACACAGTTTATGAGAACTAACAAATTCTACTCCTATCTTCCTCCTTTCTTCCTGCATCTTTTTCCTTCCTTTTATTTCCTATCATAAAAAAATCCAATCTTATTTCTCTTTTTATCTTATTTAACTCTGTCAACTATCCTTGAAGAATATTAAGTTTTTGAAGGGACTCTTGTTTCTTCTCCTTTATTGGAACACAAGTACTTTATCTTCATATGCCCCCAGCCAGTTTGCTCAGTGTATTTGCATTTCTAAGTTTCTCTAGATACTTGTTTTCAAACTTTCTTCTCAGCTCTTATCTTTTCATCAGCAGTGACTGAAGGCCCTTTATAATCCATTTTCCAATGGATTATGCTATTTTGCAGTAAAGTTATTCTTGATTGCAATTCTTTGATTATTTCTTGCTTCATTTTTTCACAGTTGCTTTTCATCCATCTTTCTCAAAGAGGACCAATGACATCATTAGAGGATGTTTTGATTTGCAAGTGAATTGTATTTTAAGTGAGACAGAAGAGCATGAAGTTGTTAAGTCTTACTCTCTCTTCCAAAGTTATTGAAGTCAAGTAGTAAGACAAGAATCAAAATGACTGGCCGTACTCCTGGATGTAATAGGTGACTTTAAATTAAGATCTTTCTCAGGTCTCAGTTTATCTGAGGCCATACTCATTCAGTGACTAAGGCTATGAAAGACAAAGACATCACAAAAGTACCTGTCTGGGAGAGGAAGATTCTCAGAGTTTCTGGCCAGAAAAGAAACAATTGCTATTTACATTCACTCTGAGCAATTAGAACCCAAACAATGAGCAAGTAAACTTTGTGTTGGGGACTATTATTAGTCATTCAATGAAAGCTGGAGTGATTTAGGTTTGAAGAAATAGTCAAATAGTTCTGTTTGAAACACAATGCACTGGTACAGAGAATTGTTAAGCTTCTTTAACTTTTTTTTTAAGCCTGTTTTTTCAGGGCTATATTTCAAAAAATCATAAATGTGGTATAGTAGACAGGGCATTGGGATCTTCAGGTTTATTAAACACTATCCTACTGTGTTCTTTTTTTTTCTGTATATTGTGTATATAATCTGCTCCACTCATCATTTAGCTGATTTTTAAGGAATTATTTTCTTCAATAATTTTTGTGTGTTTTTAATGCAACTATTCTCTTTTCATTCTTTTCTTCCACACTTCTCATTCTTTCCCCCAATTTCTTCTCTAGCACTCATTTGATTTTTAAAATTCCTTTTTCCTCTCCTTTAATAAAATTCTTTTTTTTAGATGCTCTAGGAATTTTTTGTTAGGTTTATGTACAACCTGCATTTTTTTTCTTTCAAGCTTTGCTTATAGATGTTTTCAAGTCATTACTTTTCTCCTGAGTTTGCATCTTGAGCTTCCCCATCAACATAGCTTTTTTTGTTTGTTTGTTTGTTTTTTTTACAGTTGGGCTATTTATTTGTTTACTTTGGTGTTTGCTTATTTTTCCAACCCACTTTTTGACTTTTAACTTTATGGTAGAGTTGGGTTCTGCTTACCTCTGGAGGACATTACTGGTTTGAACTTCTGTTAATGCCTTACTGCTATTTTCACACCTCATTCTGGGCATCTGTACATTTACAATGCTTTCAATATAGTATTTTTGTTGTCTTCCTAGCCCACCCTCTGTTCCTCCAGGTAATGCCCCTGTTTCATCATGACCACTTCTGTTTAGCCCAGAAGAGGGTAATAGGTGACATCACTGCTAGATGGTACTTGTTCATACACCTGTTCATCTACCAGTACAGATTTTCTTTCTCTCAATGTATTCAGTTCCCTTCCATTCCTAGGTATTAGGCTGCTTCTCACCACTACAGCCACTGCGACAATCCTGATACAGTTTTCAATCATTATGCAGCTGGCTCTTGCTTGACCCCCATGTCACTATCTATAGACTTCACTGTCTATCTTCCTAAGCTACCTAAGCTGAAAAAAATGATTTATTATTAGTTTTTCTTGAATTTGCCACTGGAAATCTAGTCTGGAATTTTTAAGTCATTGAAGAAGAGATTTTGGAGGAATTGTAACAAAGTTTTTACCTCCATTTAGATTTTTTCAAAGAACTACCCAAGGCATTATACATTAGAACTTTTTGATCAAATTTCTCAACATTAAATTAAAATCTCCTCTGAAAGTTTAACACATGGGGCAGCTAGGTGGCACAGTAGATAGAGCACCAGCCCTGAAGTCAGGAGCACCTGAGTTCAAATCTGGTCTCAGACACTTAACATTCCCTAGCTGTGTGACCCTGGGCAAGTCACTTAACCTCAATTGCTTCAGGGAAAAAGAAAAAGTTTTTTTTTTTTTTTTTAACACTTGTTCCTAGTTCTGTCCCTTTTAACCAAAAGAAGTTAAATTAATCATTCTTCTATAGAATAAACCATCAAATACTTGAAGATGTCCCCCCCATATACAGACAAGTCTTTCCTTCTTTGAGTTAGACAATACTATTTTCTTCAACTTATCAGCCAGAAGTATATATATATTCTTTAGTCTACTCATGATTCTGGTTAAATCACTTCTGTAAATGCATTGGCTTATATATGTCTTGTCTAATATATAGTGCCTTGTACTTTCCAGATGTGATTTGAACAGGGCAATGCATTGCAGAATGGTAATTTTCTCATTCTGAACCATTACAATGTGGTGCCCACATATCTTTAGATATGGTCTCTCAAAAGCAATGTAATTTCCCTCATTCTGAACACTTGCTTTCTTATAGAAGAGTAGGTTGATCTAGAGGAAGGGGTTGGGGGAAGGAGGGGAAAATTTGGAACACAAGGCTATGAAAGGATAAGTGTTGAAAAATTACCCATGCATATGTTTTGAAAATAAACTTTAATAATTAAAAAAATTTACATGTAATTGTAAAAAATAAAATTCTAATTAAAAAAAGAAAAAAAAGAGTAGAACTCACTGTGGAACATTTTTCCAGGTGTCATATTAATCTTGAAATCCTCCCCATTCCCCCAACCTAGATATTTTCAAAAGAACTGTTTAGTCATACATAAGCATTTTATATTTATGAAATTATTTTTTCAATTAATGAATTAGAATTTCATTATTTCTTTTTAAACTTATTTTTATTATATGGCCCATTTTTCTAGTTCATTGAGCTCCTTTAGATTTAAAATGCCATCCAACATATACATCATATGTATATTTGACAATCACCATATTTATATCTTAATCAAAGTGATTATTTAAAATGTTGGACAATTCAAGACCAAAAATAGATTTCTAGCAGACTCTACAAGAGATTTTACCACACACTGACACTGGCTCATTAATGAATGCATTTAATATTTGGTCATTCAATTAATTTCAAATCTATGTAGCTATTCTACCATCTAACTATAATTCTCAGTACTATCACAATATAAAGTTCCTTTCAAAAAGGAAACTGCTAGTTGGCCATGCCAAAGCTATGCTGATTTTTAATAATAATGTTAACAATAACAATAGTAGCCAGAATGTACTTTACACTTTATACTTAATAGATATTATCTCATTTGATGCTTACTACAATCCAGTGATTTTGGTGCTATTGTTATCTTCGTTTTAAAATGAGGAAACTGAGACATAAAGAATATAAGTAACTTGTCCAGGTTCATAGAACTAGTGATCACTTACCTCCTTAATAATAAGTCTAACAATTTTCCTCCATTAAGCAAAATCAAATTCATTATCCTATGGATTATACATTCTACCCTTTTTAAAAAATCATGATATTTATTCTTCTTTGGTTCTCCAATACTTCTTTTCTCTGTAAACTTTCCAAAGACATTGACACAGCAACCAAAACTACCATTTTTAGACAGAACCTCCACTAATCTAGGATATAGGTTTGATGGGGCCTGTTTACTTGAACTCATTAAAGTTAGTTAAGTATATTTCTTAACTTCTTTCTTATCTTTGGTTTTAACTTACTGTTTAGTCTTATTTTTACCTGTACTTCCCATTCCAAATATCACTTTCAAAAGAAAATGAATATAGATACAACATAATTCAATTACTTGAATAGTTCTGTTTTCATATCATCATCTGGTATCATGATCTAATTTTCTTGAATAAAGCATTCTTCCTATTCTAATTTTCTTCTTGTCCTCAACATACCAAAAAAAAACAAAAAACAAAAAACAAAAACAAAAAAAAAGAAAACCAAAACCAAAAGAAACAAACAACAACAAAAACAATTCTGAATTATTTTTGTGCATAGTATTCCACAAGTTTCAACTTATTCATGTTAAAACTGAAACAACAGAAAAATTTTTTATCCAAAAAACTCCAGCAGCAGCTACTCAGCCCACATATGGCTAGTCCTTTTGTCTATTCATGATAACTATTTTGAAAAGGACCATTGTTGGGTGATTCCTGCCATTTTGCAATACCAACAGACATGGTACTAAGTTCCAAATAAGGCCAATACCACACAAGGCCTCCTATTATTCCCCACAGAAGCAATAATAAGAAAACCATAATTGGGAAGCTGATAGAGCATCTGTGGCATTTGCACATACTAGCATGAGATCCAGACTAAAGAAGTCAAAAGCTAGAATATCCTATACTCATGGAAAAGTAAATTGTTTCTATATAGCAAGAAGGAAGCTATTTTTTAAGTAAAGAAACTGTACTACAGAAGAACACTTAACATGGAAACTAGAAAACGAGCCTCTTTGCCTAGTATAATTTTGACATTTCATCTAAGTTTTGCATTTATTACTTCATTCAGTCTCTTAACATCCTTAAAATAAACGTCAGTCTTCTCATTAACAATGAAAATGCTGAAGTTAAGTCATTTGTCTATGCCTTCAGATTTTCTGATAGATCCTCAGATGATAAACATGTTCTTAATTATTTGGTTCAATAAACATTACTTAAACATTTACATACTACATGAAAAATTCTATGCTAGACCCTAAAGATAGAAAGATACAAAAATGGACCTTGCTCTGAAAGAACTTATAATCTATTGTAAGAGGAAAGGAACCACAGGAGAGAGATCATTTCACTATACAGGATAGAATATCATGATCCAAAGAAGAAATCAATATGAAATGTTCTAAGAAAATTTATGAATGGAGAGAGCACTTTCAGATGGAAAAATCAGGAAATGTTTCATGGAGGAGGTAGCAGTTGAGAATGATGCTTAATAAATGCTTGTTGGTTAGTTAAATGATGTTCCTATAGAATATAGGTTCTTAAATGTAAGCTATCTCATAAACATATTTAGCTGATGTTGGCTTAACTTAAAGCATAAGAGCAACTTTGAATTTTCAAAGTTAAAAAAAAATAAACACAATTTCAGATTGGAAAACTATTTTGGAGCTTCCTCATAATAAATGAATATGCACTTATTAAATGCTTCCTATGATCTAGGCTTTCTGATAGATGCTGGGGATACAAACAAAAAGGCAAAATAGTACTGGTCCTCAAAGAACCTGCCTTCAAATAGGGGATATAAAATATGCTTATGTAGGCATACACAGAATTGCAAAATGAATAGAAGATCATTTCAGGAGGGTGAGGATTAGGAACACCTGAGGGAATCAAGAAAGGTAGCCAATACAGACACGAGATACAGCATCCAATGTGAGGAAGAATAAGTAGACCAAGAAACTTGATTACAGTATGATGAGTTCACTTTCCTATTAGGAATACTAATCCCATAAGCTGTTTGCTCGGGCAACTCCGGAACAGAGGGCAGCTCCGGAACCACGGGCAAAGAACTGGGTGGGACTCAGCTCAGTGTGGCAGAAACTCCAAACACCCGAGGAGTGTATCTGAGGCACTCCGGACACTCTGCCCTGATTGGGGACAGGCGTTTTGGCAGATTTGCCTTTTCTAAGGAGTAAATTGGGCAAAGTCCTAGCTCCACCAGCCCAGCACTGGAAGTTAATTAGCAGAATTGCCCCAGGGCAAACTACCACAGCTGGCCGCTTCTCTAGCTTTAAACAGACCCCAACCTTTCTAAAAAATGAGTAAGAAGCAGAAGAGAGCTCTCACCATAGACAGCTTTTATCGAGAGAAAGAAGGGCAGACCCCAGATCCTGAGGTTCCTATAGGCAAAGCAACTCCAGAGGAAACCATCAAGGGAGATATGACCTGGTCCCCCTTTCACAAGGCCTTCCTGGAAGTCTGCATAAAGAATCTCAAAAGAGAGCTGGATGATAAATGGGGTAATAAACTGAGATCAGTGCAAGAAGGATATAATGCCCTGCAAAAGAGATATGAAAAAGACAGCAATTTATTGAAAAACAAAATTGGTGAAATAGAAAAAGTATGCAATGAACAAATTGGCCAGTTACAAAAGGAGCTAAAAAAGGTGACCGAAGAAAACAACACATTAAAAATAAGAATTGAACAAACGTAAGTGAATGACTCAATAAGACTTCAAGAATCAGTCAAACAAAAACAAAAAAAAATGAAAAAATAGAAGAAAATATGAAATTTCTCCTAGGAAAAACAACTGACTTGGAAAATAGATCTAGGAGAGACAATCTAAGGATTATTGGACTTTCTGAAAGCCATGATGAAAAAAAAGAATCTAAACACTATATTCCAGGAAATCCTGAAAGAAAACTGCTCTGAGGTTGTAGAGTTAGAAGGCAAAATCACCACTGAAAGAATTCACCAATCACTTCCTGAAAGAGACCCCAAAATTAAGACCCCAAAGAATATCGTGGCTAAATTTCAGAACTATTGCACCAAGGAAAAGATATTGCTAGCAGCTAGAAAGAAACAATTCAAATACCGAGGATCTATAATTAGAATCACACATGATTTGTCAGCTTCCACACTGAAGGATCGAAGGACCTGGAACCAGATATTCTGAAAGGCAAAGGAATACTAACCCCATTCCCAATACTTTTGGAAAATACTATATCAGAAATTTGTCAACATATGATACATGTACATAAGATGGCACAAGTGAGAATTTTCAGTGATATCTGGGCTGTTTACACCTGCTCTGCCCTGTCCCATTCCTACTTTTTTCATGAATTACAGAGATGATCCCATCCTATACCTTGTACCCTTGAGAATATTATTTGGAAGAAAGGGGATCTTTTGGTCAATTTGGTAGTCATTTTAGGTTTCTGAATGAAGATGAAAAGTAGCATTAATACAACCTCATAGTGCTAGAATTTGTTGTCATTTCCTTAGATGGAGATCTTAGGGAATGGAAAATTTTGGATGATGGGTCTAAGATTATGTGAAAACATAGAATGTTTTGTATCATTTAGGACTCAGAACAGACTTCATGCTTGTTCATGCAAAATTTTTTTAGTTATTTTAATGTATATTATAGTCCTTTGACATGTATCATTGACAACACTGATCATGTTTATTAACCTGATATTCCTGGTGATGCTCCTAGACACCAAAATTGTTAATTCCCAGGAAATTCTTATGAACTGTCTCTGATAACACTCACTTTTTGAAAATTATTATTTATATTGTTTTAATTTTCTATCCTAAAAGTTTGCTTTAAGCTCCTCTCATAGTGTTTAGAATTGTTTCAAAATTTTTTTAATGTTGAAAGGTCACCCAGAAAATTGTGGAATTTGCCACAAAAGGGTAAGGGTATGATAGGATCTTAGGTAGGTATTCAGAGTTATTTTGGCCTCAACATATTCTTCACCTAATCCCTTAGTTCAACCACATCTTGTGCTTACTTACCAAGTAATTTGAATCATAAAATCATTCCCTTGGTATTGGGTAAAGGGGGAAATTTTTTCCTATAGCTCCAACTATCTAAAGGTCATTTTTTGAATTCCAGTTTTAGGAATTCCAAGAAAAGTTATATTTTATATCTTTTGTATACCTGGATTGTAGGATTTTAATGCTTAATTATGAAAAGAGTTTTTAATTTGATTTTATGGTTCATGAATAACACATTTTTAAATGCTTGACCCTTCTGAACTAAGCCAAATTAAGACTTAATCATATGCAAATACATATATACTTATATACCACTTATATATATATATATGTGCACATATTTATGAAGTGATTGAGTATAGTTATTCTAATCTGAATGCCTTATTGCTGTGAAAAGGAGGTCCAAGAAAGAGTGCTCTCTTATGGCAAGGTATATAGACAAGTAGGAAACAGTTCTTATCTAGTACTTACTTATCTAGTAGTCTGAATTTTAAAATTGTCATTAGGATCCTAACTTGATTAGGGATTCTGAAGTAATTAGAGAAATAATCTTATGAATTTTAAGTAATTTTATAAAATTCAGTAAAAAGCCACCCTGGAAAGAAATGAGTTGTTAGAGTACCTTTAAGAGAAAGACATATAGGTCCTGATTAATGTGAATAATGAATCTCCTGAAGTTATTACATGTATTCAAAATTATAATTATGCAAAATATGATAATTGGCTCCAGTCCAAAGGAAATATGAAGTGTGAATTCAAATAATGTGACCACTTCAGAGGATTCATTATTCTCAAAAATTGGGACCTAGCCAGAAATAGTAAAGACATGCTTCTCTGACCAGGTCACCTACTCCAGAGGAAAGAGTAGGATAGAATGGAGGCATTGACTAATGGAAAATCTTATCTCCAAGGTTAATTTAAGAAAGAATTTGAAAAATTCTCAAAGTTAAAGGGCAAGCAATCAATAAACTATTGTAGTGGATTTTGAGAGCAGTTTGTGTGTTTATTGTAGAGACAAATTTAACAGCATCAAAAATTATATATATTGCATTTTTGTTTAAAAAAAACAGGCAAATAGAAATAACATGATGAATAGAAATAACACATTCAACCTTATATGTCATTATTCTTTTATTAAGGCTGAGATTACTATATTGTTTCCCAAAGCAAGTTTGTGCCGAAGAAACTGAGAACAGATGAGAACAATTCTAAGGACACAAAAAGGCTGTATAAAGGGGAAGTTAGAAATAATGACAAGTGACATGTTTTTACAGATCTCTCAAATATGATTCATATTACTTGATCATTATATAGTTTTATTTTATCTTCAGTATTCATATTTTACAAATAAGTGCTTTAGTTCTTCAGATGCCAAAGCTATTTCTCTAACAGATTAGAGACTCTGACTTTCCTGGAAAATGAATGGTGACCTGGTAGACAAAGGTGACAGCATCTCTGATGGAGCCAGGGCTTGCTCACTACATATCTTCTCTAAATTAATGTCTTTCCAAGAGTTTCTCTCTCCCCCATCCAAGTCACTACTCACTGCCTTGGCCAGTGCAAAAATTAGTTTAAAAATCTCTGCTTTGTCTCTGAGAACTGTTTCTGTAAGAGTCCCCAAATCTCCCCTAGAGAATCAATTAAAAAACTATTAGAAATAATACACAACTTTAGGAAAGTTGCAGGATATAAAATAAATCCACATGAATCATCAGAATTTTTATACAACACTAACAAAATCCAACAGCAAGAGATAAAAAGAGAAATTCCATTTAAAACAACTGTTGACAGTATAAAATATTTGGGAATCTATCTCTTAAGAGAAAGTCAGGAAATATATAAGCAAAAATACAAAACACTTTCCACACAAATAAAGTCAGATCTAAACAATTGGAAAAATATCAAATGCTCTTGGATAGGTCAAGCAAATATAATAAAGATGACAATACTACCTAAACTGATCTATTTATTTAGTGGGACACTTGATACATTGTTGGTGGAGTTGTGAATAGAGAAATTTGGAACTATGCTAAAAAAAGTTATCAAACTGTGCATTTGACCCAGCAGTGTTTCTATTGGACTTATATCCCAAAGAGATCTTAAAGGAAGGAAAGGGACCCACATGTGCAAAAATGTTTGTGGCAGCCCTTTTTCTAGTGGCTAGAAACTGAAAACAATGGATGCCCATCAGTTGGAGAGTGGCTGAATAAATTATGGTATATGAATGTTATGGAATATTATTGTTCTGTAAGAAACGACCAGCAGGATGATTTCAGAGAGGCCTGGAAAGACTTGCATGAACATGCAAGAAATGAGTAGAAGCAGGAGATCATCATACAAGGCAACAACAAGACTATATGATGATCAATTCTGATGGACATGCAACAATGAGATGTTTCAAACCAGTTCCAATTTTTCAGTGATGAAGAAAGCCATATACACCCAGGGAGAGACCTGTGGGATCTGAGTCTGGACCACAACATAGCATTTTCACTCTTTCTGTTGATATTTGCTTTCATTTTGTTTTCCTTCTCAGGTTTTTTTTCTTTCTAGATCTGATTTTTCTTGTGCAACAAGATAACTGTATAAATATGTGTGTATATATATGTATATATATATTAGATTTATCATATATTTTAACATATTTAACATGTATTGGACTATCTGCCATCTAGAGGAGGAGGTGAGGGGAAAGAGGGAAAAATTTGGAACAGAAAGTTTTGCAAAGGTCAGTGTTGAGAAATTACCTATGTATATGTTTTCTAAATAAAAAGCTTTAATTAATTTTTTTAAAAAGTCCCCAAATCTCTTTCCATGTGGGAAGTAGTTAGCACTGTTTCCTTCAAACTATATTTTTCAAAAACGCATGCAAGGAGACTCCGAACAATTCTTATCACCTGTACATGTAAGTCTCCTACAAATATAAAAGCTTTCCTCTACATTGCAACCAGGATCAGGTTACTTTTATGTTTTGTTTTGGCTTGTTTGGCCAAGAACTGTGCTATCTGGTGTTAATGTGAGCCCAGAGCTTCCTGACTCTAAGGCCAGCTCAATTTACTACACTAATGGTGTCAAACTCAAGTAGAAACAGAAATCATGAGCACCATCCCTGCAGTCAGGAGGATCTGAGTTCAAATTTGACCCTAGACACTTAATACTTCCTAGCTGTGTGACCCTGGGCAAGTCACTTAACCCCAATTGCCTCAGCAGAAAAAAGAAAAAAGAAAAAAAGAAAGAAACAGAAATCACTGAATCATACTTAAGGAACCCTGCAGATAATATGTTGATTTAGTTTTAAAATATAATAATATCTATGTTTTAGTGTATTTTTTATGTTAAATATTTACCTTTTAAACTGATCTTGCCTGCATTGGGGAATATTGAGATAGCATATGTTTGAGATCCTTACCCTTCACTATTTTTCCTCATATCTTTGTGTAGAAATCTAATGAATACTCAAAATGTCAGTGTCTGATTCTTAATGTTAGGCCCCTCAGCTCTCCTGCTCCCAGAAAAGAATAGATTATGCTTCAGGCCTCCAGTAAAATGGTTGATTTTAAACTCTTTCTCATTCATCATCATCATCATCAACCTAGTGCCACAGAATCAGTTGGTTTACTGCTCTTGTCATTTTGAGTTGATTATATTATACCTTGCATGACATACAAAAAGGGAAATTTATCACAAATAAAGTGACAACTATTAATCTGGGTGATTAAAAGGCCTCAAGAGAAGGAGGCCTATCAGATGACACTCAACCAGCCCTTTAAGTTTCTAACAGAAATGGTCACAAAAAAATCATTCCAGGAATTCTGTTGAATCCCTGACAAAGGTTAACTCAACCTGCTGAAAAAGTAGATAAAAGGAATTCATCAAAAAAGGAAATAAAAAAAAAAGTGACTAGCTAAAAGGATTTGTGCTCCTTTTATTCACATGACAGAGTTTCACTTAAAGAGTTTAGCAAACCTAAGATTTTCCAAATTTGGGGTTCCCAGGAAAAAGGTTTTTTTAATACTTATTTCAGTTTTAAGGCAGACAATAAACACAAATAAATATGGGATTGAGATTTATTGCCACCAAAGTCTCTTACATTGAATTTTTCTGGACAAATCAATTGTGACTTTAAAAACTCATTATCATGAAGTTATTTTTCTCACATATATCAAATTTTGACTTTCCCTCTTCCCCTGTAGCCCCTTACCTCCTCTAAAATTCAAGACAAGTAAATGCCATGTAGGCAGCTGGGAAATTGACCAGACTAACAAACACTAAATTCTTTCCAGCTGCCCCACCTGCTCCTCACACCTAATTCATGGCTTTCAGTGTCTCCTTATTATAGAATAACCAGAATTTCCTGGGAAACAAACACTAGTAGCTTAGTTCTTTCTCATGTAGAGAAAGTAGACATAGAATAAATATTTTATGATAATTCTTTTCTTATTGATATGTCTTCCCTTAATTTATCCTTATGGCAGCTTCTAATCAGACTGTTGCATTCCTTGGAAGTCAAGAAATAGGAGATGAAAGTATCTCAGCAATAACTAATGAGAGAGGAACTTAAATATGGTTAGATGGATCAAACTGGATGAAATATGGGCTTCACATATGAGGGATAATAATGATTTAGAAAATTGTTTCATATAACTACAGATAGCTTTGTTTTCTTCCTCCAAAAACTACTTGTTCATATCCTTTGACCATTTATCAAGGGGGGAATGATATCTTCTCATACATTTAACAAAGTTTTCTCTATATTTTATATATTAGGCCTTTATTGAGAAACTGTCTACAAAATCCCCCTGTCTGATATTCTAGTTTCCTTCCAATCTTGGCTACATTAATTTTATTTGCACAAATCCTTTTTAATTTAATGTAATCAAAATTATCTATTTTATATCTTACAATGCTATACATGTTGTTTATGAATAAATCTTTCTCCCCATAAATCTGATATGAAATATGTTCCATGTTCTTCTAGTTTACTTATATCTCCCTTTATGTCTATGTCATGTGTCTATTTTGACTTTGTCTTGTCAAATGGTATAAGATATTGGTCTATATCTAATTTCTGCCAGATGGCATTCCAGGTTTTCTCAACAATTGTTAACAAACAGTGAATTCTTATCATGAAAGGTTAAATTCTTTACATTTATCAAATACAGCATTATATCTATTCTCTTACACTAGTCAAACATTTTACTTCTTAGCTAGTATTAGATAGTTTTGATAATTACAACTTTATAATACAGTTTTAAAGAACTGGCACTGCAAGATCACTTTTTTTCCTAATTCATTCTAAAGTCTTGAAGACTTTATGATCTTCCAAATGAACTTTATTATTTTTTCCTAGCTCAATTAAATAAATTTTTGGTAACTTAATTGGGATGGGACTGAATAGATTAATTTAGGTAGAATCATTGTTTTTTTATTATCTTCTTTCTACCTATCCATGGACAATTAATATTTCTCCAATTCCTTAAATCTGATTTTATTTGTATAAAGTGTTTTATGATTATGTTCATATAATTTCTAGGTTTATCTTAGTAAGTATATTCACAGTTATTTTATGCTGTTTATGGTTATTTTAAATAAATAACCATAAATTAAATTTTAAAAACTCCTTTTAAAGCTTTGTTGGTGACATACAAAAATGCTGATAATTTATGTGGGCTTATTTTATATCCTGCTACTTGTGCTCAAGTTATTGTTTCAACCAATTTTTAATTGAATTTCTAAGATTTTCTGAATACAGCATCATATCATCTACAAAAAGTAACAGTTTTGTTCCCACATTGTTTACTCTAATTTCTTCCGTGTATTTTTCTTTTATTGCCAAAGCTAACATGTCTAGTACAATACTGAAAAATAGTGGTGATAATGAATATTCTTGTTTCACTCCTTATCTTATTGGGAAGGTTTCTAACTTATCCCCATTACAGATAATACTTGCTAAAGGTTTTAAGTAAATGTTTCCTATCATTTTAAATAAAAATCTATTGATTCCTAAGCTTGCAAGTGCTTTTAATAGAAATGAGTGTTATATTTGGTAAAAAGCTTCTTCTATGTTTATTGATATAATCATGCAATTTTTGTTACTTTTCTTATTGATGAAATTATGTTACCAGATTCTTTATATTGAACCAGTCCTGAATTACTATTATAAATATCATTTGGTCATAATATAAAATATTTGATATATATTATTGTAGTCTCTTAGCCAGAATCTTATTTAGGATTTTTATATCAATATTCATTATTGAAATTGGTCTATAATTTTCTTTCTCTGTTTCAGCTTTTCCTGACTTATGAATAAATGACACATTTGTTTTCTGTAAAGTTTCATAAGATTACTTCTTTGCCTTCAGACAATTTATTTAATTTTGGAATTAGCTAATCTTTAAATGTTTGGTAGAATTGATCTGTTTCAGATGATTTTTTCCTTAGGAAGCTCCTTGATGACCTATCCAATTTCTTTTTTAGAGATTCTATTTTTTTCTTCTATTAATCCTGACAATTTATGTTTTTGCAAGTATTCTTCCACATCACTTAACTTGTTAAATTTACGTCATATGACTGGGCAAAATAACTCTTAATAATTGCTTTAATTTCATCTTCACTAGTGGTATAGTCACCCTTTTCATTTTTAATACTAGTAATTTGGTTTTTTTTCTTCTTTTTGAAAAATCATATAAACCAATGATTTGTCTATTAAGGGGGATTTTTTCCCAAGGAAAATTAATATTTCCAATTTGGGGTTTAATTGGGGATTTTTAAATTTTTCTTTTTCCAAATTTTCAAAAACTGCATATTTATTTTCTTGATTTCATCTTTTTTTTCTATTTTATTGATACAAGCATTTAGGAAAAAAAAACATTTTTCTCTGATTGCCACTTTTGCTTCATTCTATAAGTTCTGGTATGTTGTCTCAACATTGTTTTTCTTTTAATATATTTATTGACTAGTTCCATGCTTTCTTCTTTAAGTCACTCATTTTTAAAGATTACATTAGTCTCCAATTAACTTATTTGTTTCAAAGTTCCTTTATTAAATATAATTTTATTGCAGTATAATCTGAAAAGAATGTATTTAATAATTCTACTTTTAACTACAAAGTTTTCATGGCCTAACATATTGTAGCTTTTTGGAAAGATGCTATGTATCGGTGAGAAAAAGATATATTCCTTTCTATTGCCATTTGATTCGCTCCAAATATTGATTCTGTCTAGCTTATCTAAGATTCTATTCAAATTGACTTCTTACTTTTTGGTTGGATTTTTCTATTTCTAAGAAAGGAAGGTTGAAATTCGTCACCATTATAATTTTGCTATCTATTTCCATTTGTAATTCATTGACCCTTTCCTGTAACATCTGAATGTTACAGTATTTGGTATCATTTAACATAATGTAGTTTGCCTTTTCTCTCTTTTAATTAAATCTATTTAGCTTTAATTTTGTCTGAGATCATGATTGCTACACTTCCTTTTTTTTTTTACATCAGCTGAAGCATAATCCTATTCCAGCCCTTTAATTTTACTCTGTGAGTCTTCTATTTTAAAATTTTAACATTTTATTTCCCCCAATTATTTATTTAAAAAATTAGCATTAATTTTTTTAAATTTGAGTTTCAAATCCTTTCCTTTCTCCTCTCCCCTCTTGAAGCAATATTGTTATAAATGCACTCATAGAAAACATAAATATACAAAATACAATATGTATATATTAATATAATATACAATATGTATATATTAATATAATATATGATGTATAAATATACAAATATACAATATAAAATACAACATTATTATTTTGGGGCAGGGGTGGAGCAGGTCTTTTGTAAGGAAAACAGAGTCAAAGTTCTACAAAGCCCATTTCATTTATTCCCTCCTTTTTATATTGTGCAATACTGAATTCCTTGCCTGGCAGTTATTTGGACAAAAATTTCAAGTTCAAGACAAAGAATGAACATGGAAATAAAGTGGATAGTGAATTTTTTGTATATTATAGGACAGAAATGAAATCCTATTTTGTACAAGAAACTTTTCCCAATTCCTCTTATTTCAAGTGCCTTCCCCTTTGATCTTCTACAAGAAGCCTTTCCCAATTTCTCTTATTTCAAGTGCCTTCCCCTTTTTAATCACTTCCTATTTACCCTGTATGTGGCTTTGAACATATCTGTTTGTTTATTGTCTCCCTCATTAGATTTTTAAGTTATCCTCAGTACTTAGCACAAACCCTAGAACATAATTGACATTCAATAAATGTTTATTTGATTGACTGATTACAACTCTACTTCTAACACTAGCTCCTCAGCCTCCATCAAGGTGCTTCTCTTCAACAATCACTTAGAAGGCTTAATTTCTAGCAAAAACATTTGCAATAGTAAAAATAATTTGTACAAAACATTCTAGCCAAAATCTTGAAGCATATTCTCCCAACTTAAATACAAAGAACAAGTGAAACTTGAGTGGAGTACAATGAGTACAATATCAAAGGATAACCCATAACACTAATAGAGAAAAGCCCTTTTTCTCTTTGTAGTCCTTGTAATGTAGGGTCCAAAAACTTGCTGCTTTCTTAAGTCTATAATTGATTTTTTTTCATATGGAAGATCATGCTTCTTGAAGCTTCTTCTTCCTTCTAGTTACTATCACTCTGTATCCATTTTTGTCCTTTTGTCTTTGCTCTTGGCAGAATGTCTCCTACTGGTTTAATGTCTCCAATGATAAGGTTAGTGAGAGATAGACAGAAGGCATTTTTTCCCTATCCTTGCAAAGGCAATTCCTTCTTTAAGACCTGATTTTTCTATGTATACATATATTTTATTTGTCAAGTATTTTAACATAATTAACATGTAGTGGATATCCTGGCATCTAGGGGAGAGGTAAGCAATATATTACAATAAATCATAGAAAAATAGTAAAAAATGTATATCTGTATCTGGACTGTCCTTACAGAATGGAAGACTACTGAGTTGATAGGACTGAATTCCTTCAATACCATTTAAGGGCCAGGAGGCCCTACTTCAATCATATAAAATTCTTATTAAGATTAGAGTTCCTTCTATATGAACTAAATTACAAAACACTTTCCACACAAATCAAATCAGACCTAGTCAATTGGAAAAACTTAAAATGCTCATGGGTAGGACGAGCGAATATAATAAAAATGACAATACTACCCAAACTAATTTACTTATTTAGTGCCATACCAATCAAACTCCCAAGAAATTATCTTACAGATCTAGAAAAAATAGTAGCAAAGTTCATTTGGAAAAACAAAAGGTCTAGAATTTCAAGGGGATTAATGAAAAAAAAGGCTGAAGATGGTGGACTTGCTGTACCAGATCTAAAACTATATTATAAAGCAGCGGTCATCAAAACCATTTGGTACTGGCTAAGAAATAGAGTAGTCGATCAGTGGAATAGGATAGAATCACAAGACAAACTAGGCAATAACTATAGCAATTTGGTTTTTGATAAACCCAAAGACCCCAGCTTTTGGGATAAGTATTCACTATTTGACAAAAACTGCTGGGAAAACTGGAAACTAGTGTGGAAGAAATTAGGGCTTGACCCACATCTAACACCACATACCAAGATAAGATCTAAATGGGTTCATGATCTGGATATAAAGAGTGATTTTGTAAACAAGTTAGAGGAACATAATATAGTTTACCTCTCAGACCTGTGGAGATGGAATAAATTTATGTCCAAAGAAGAACTGGAACTCTTAATTGAAAACCAGATAGATTACTTTGACTATATTAAGTTAAAAAGTTTTTGTACAAACAAAATCAATACAGACAAGATTAGGAGGGAATCAATAAATTGGGAAATCATCTTTACATTTAAGGGTTCTGATAAAGGTCTCATCTCTAAAATATATAGAGAATTGTCTCATATTTATAAAAATTCAAGCCATTCTCCAATCAATAAATGGTCAAAGGATATGAACAGACAATTTTCAGAGGATGAAATTAAAACTATTTATAGTCATATGAAAAGGTGCTCCAAATCACTATTGATCAGAGAAATGCAAATCAAGACAACCCTGAGATACCACTTCACACCTGTCAGATTGGCTAAAATGACAGGAAAAGTTAATGATGAATGTTGGAGGGGTTGTGGGAGGGCTGGGACACTGATACATTGCTGGTGGAGCTGTGAACGGATACAGCCATTCTGGAGAACAATTTGGAGCTATGCTCAAAAAGTTATCAAACTGTGCATACCCTTTGACCCAGCAGCATTTCTATTGGGCTTATATCCCAAAGAAATCATAAAGGAAGGAAAAGGCCCCACATGTGCAAGAATGTTTGTGGCAGCCCTTTTTGTAGTGGCTAGAAACTGGAAATTGAATAGATGCCCTTCAATTGGAGAATGGCTGAATAAATTATGGTATATGAATGTTATGGAATATTATTGTTCTGTAAGAAATGACCAGCAAGATGATTTCAGAGAGGCCTGGAGAGACTTACATGAACTGATGCTGAGTGAAATGAGCAGAACCAGGAGATCATTATACACGGCAACAACAGTACTATATGACGATCAATTCTGATGGACAAGGCTCTCTTCAACAATGAAATGTTTCAAACTACCTCCAATTGTTCACTGAAGAAAGCCATATACACCCAGAGAGAGGGATGCGAAATGTGGACCACAACATAACATTCTCATACTCCTTGATTGATGTTTGCTTACATTGTGTTTCCTTTATCTGATATATCGTTTGTGTAGATAAGATTTTTCTTGCACACCAATGATAAGTTTGGAAATATGTATACATATATTCGATTTGCCAATATTTTAACATAATTAACATGTAGTGGATATCCTGCCATCTAGGGGAGGGGTGGGGAGTTGGGGGGAAAAATTTGTAACGGAAAGCTATGTAAGGGTTATTGTTGAAGAATTACCCACACATATGTTATGCAAATAAAATAAAAATTAAAAAAAAAAAAAGATTAGAGTTCCTTGAAGACTGTGCTAGAAAACAGCTGCCATTTCATGGTCCTATTTTAGAGGTATCAAAGCCACCTCCAAGGTATATGGGCAGTAAGTTTATGATATGTTATTTATATGAAAATTAGTGCTGAGATTCAGTACAAAAAAATCAGAGAATTGGCATATATTATCATCAGGTATAGTGCCAGCAGTTGGTTCAAAGAATCAATGTATGTTAAGGTTCAAGTTTGCATCTTCTGATTATACACTGGAACAGTGTATGCAAACAGTTGTGTTCTGTGTCCTAGCGTTCCTTGCCCCACTCAATGATAGTGTTAATAAAGTGCTGTATTACATAACTTCTCTAAATGAAATATTTCTGATCTCTGCATCTGTATAAGACAAACAATTGAGTTAGCTACAAGAATGTATGGTGAGTAGAAGTCTATGACTTTCTAATAGTAAGCACATACATAGTTTGAAATTTTCATTGAGTTCACACACATTTTGGTTTTTGTCAAAAAAAGTTCAGTGTTTAGCAGTAATTTCTAAGATTTTCAGAAAGATTATATTGACTTTTAGTTTCTCTTATTTTTAGTTGATCTTTCTCTGTATCTGTGTAGAGCTTCCTTTAATTTCCATCTTGTGCTTCTCTTGTGTTAGTTGTTCTAAATGAAAAGTCATAAATCAACCAACAACATGAACTCTAATATTTTGAGCTTGCATCTTCATCTCCAAGTGAAATATGTTCTTAGCAGTACATTATTATACAAAATATGATTCCTAGACCTAATATCTCATGATATTGCTAAAAATCTTAAGAGGCTGTTGCAAAATTCTCCAAAATTTAGATCACAATGTTATAGAGTACCACAGGTCAAAATAGATCTTGTGGGGACAATTATTGATACAATGACTTTCAGTAGAACTACACATGTTGAATGATTAACATTATTAGTCTTATCAAATGTTTGTTTTTTCATCATTTGGGGCATCTGAGTCTTGAAAATAATTGCTAATACGTCTTTGAACAAAAATCTTTAGCTTAAGGAAAAGCATCACGGTCCAATCAAGAATAAAGAGCACTGGTGTTTTAATTTCTATCAATCAGCTAGGTGAAGTAAGTGGGCCACAACCTCTCCTAGCTTTAATTTTTATCTATGAAATAGAACTAATAATAGAAGAATAGTTTTCAGAATTGTTTTGTAATTCATGTAAAATATGTATTTGTGTTTTTTTTAATTTATAGATGTGGCTTTAGTGGCATAGGTAGATACATTCTGAGGTCTTTTGCACTTTTGCAGAGAAGGAAAAAGTTTGTCTCTTCCACTTTCCCACCATAAGTGAAGAGAGGAACCAGTCAAATAAGGGATAACTAAGGTTGAGAAAATTCTTCTCCAGTCTCTAAGAGGGATGTTGGGCTAGCATTACATATGTCTTTGTCGTGCCTCAAATAGCTCTAGGCTAAAGATATGAATCTGAATCAGAAGAAAAGTTACTTCTCTTATCATTCTTAAAGGGAAAGGTGGTTTTTAGCAGTTAGGTGACACAAGGTGCACTTAAGTGCTACAATGAATAGAGCGCTAGGACTAGAGTAAGGAAAACTCATCTTCCTGATTCAAATCTGGCCTCAGACACTTATTGTTACCCTAACTGCAAAACAAAAGAAAAAGAGAAACAGAGAGAAAGAAAGAGAGAAAGAGAGAGAGAGCTAGAAGGAAGAAGAAGAAGAAGAAGAAGAAGAAGAAGAAGAAGAAGAAGAAGAAGAAGAAGAAGAAGAAGAAGAAGAAGAGGAGGAGGAGAAGGAGGAGGAGGAGGAGGAGGGAGGAGGAGGAAGAGGAAGAGGAGGAAGAAAAAGAAGAGGAAAAAAGAGGAAAGGAAGGGAAGGGAAATTAAGGGAAGGGAAGGGACAAGGAAAGACAAGGGAAAGGGAAAAGGAAGAGAAAGGGAGGGGAAAGGAAGGGGAAAGGAAAATGGGAAAGGGAAAAGAAAAAGAAGGAGAAGGAGAAGAAAAAAGAAAGAAGGCAAGGAGAAAGGAAAGAAAAGGGAAACCAAAGAAGAAAGTAAACGTAAAAGAAAATTGGTCTTAGTGGCTCACATTGTGGTTGAGTTAGGGAAAGAGTACAGAAAAAAAAACTGAGGAAGATTGTTTGATCAGATGAAAGGGACACTGTTTGGCTCTCTATGGTCACAGTCCTCCTGATTTTGTATTTTGAGACAAGTAAAAGGGTCCTGGCTCAGTGGTGCTGGAAGAGACTTCCTAGGAGGGTAAAGGAAAAAAAAGGCCAGAACTCCTTGGTTTTGTCTGTGTTGAGCATTTGACCAAAAATTCAGCAGCTAGAGGCAGAATTCTTAACCTCCAAAGACAGTGCAAAGAAAGCAGAGGGTGTATAAGGGAGGGGGTGATAGTTCAAGCAAAGAGATCTCTCATGGTGGGGACTGGGAAAAACTCCAGCAGAACCTATTATATGATCCTGCTGAGAGAGGAGTCATGAAACTGGAGAAGGGGAGTGGAGTTGGGGTCCCACTGAATGTTAGTCAACCCTAAGTTATCTTCTTACCACTCCAGGGAGGACAAAGAAACCATGAACTGAAGGAATAAGCTATGGGTAGACAAGTGTGGAGGTGGGAAGGAGTGGGCAAAGTTCAAACAGAAACCTGGGTAGTCTCAGAAGCAAGAGTTCCTAAGGGTATGGTCTGATAGAGCCAGAACTGAAAGGTTCTCTGCTTTAGATTTCTGTGGGTTGGAAAGAACTAACAAACTTTTTCAGAGAGTAAAAACATGATGTAAGAGCTTCCAGAAGGGATATGCTCTTTGTCCCTTTATCTCTTAAGGCTGAGCTGAGATGACAAGTTATTTGCACTTGGCCTTGCAAAAATTAATTCCTCTTGCAGTTAGCTAATAGATGGGGATCTGCAAGGGAACAGATGAATTGTTTTTTTTTTTTAAACTTTTTGCTGAGGCAATTGAGGTTAAGTGACTTGCCCAGGGTCACACAGCTAGGGAATGTTAAGTGTCTGAGACCAGATTTGAACTCAGGTCTTCCTGACTTCAGGGCTGGTTCTCTATCCACTGCACCACCTAGCTGACCCAGAACAGATGAATTTTCTAAAGGAAATAGGATTGGTTTTTTTCAGCTTTCTTCTAAGGTTTGCCACATCCTATGCCAAGTCTGTATCAAGAGCAATAAAATCACTTTCCTGGATAGAGCCTCACCTAAATAGCTTCATACTTTAGAATGGATCTTTCCCATAGATATGGGTCTTTCCTATTATCAATTGATGAAATTTGAGCAGAATTTTGGGACAGTTGTAACTTGGGCAAATACTACAATTTGTGCAAATAGATGCTCTGAGAATAAAGGGAGTAGCCACAGAACCTGCTTCCTTCCCAAGCCAATGAGGGAGAAGATATCTTCAGGAAGGAAATTTTGGTATGGTTTCTGAAACTTGGGGTAATAGAAAAGTTATTGATAGTCATATCATGGTTGTGCTTCTAAAACCAAACCAGAAAATTAAGCATCCTTTAACCCCACTGTAGCCCAAGTTATTCTCCATAGCCTCTCCCCCATTTGGATCATTTCAGGTAGGCAACTGAAGCCAGTCCATGGGAGCACCTAGGTGACAAGAGTGAATAGAGTTCTTGGCCTGGAATCAGGAAGATCTGAGTTCAAACTCAGATATTAGCTTATGACCTTGGAGCACTTAACCACTCTCAGATTCAGTTTCTTCATCTGTAATATAGAGATAATAATAGCACTTACCTCCCAGAGTTGTGAGAATTAAATTAAAAAGTAATTGCAAAAAGCTTAGCATAATGCCTAACACTATATAATTGTTGGCTATTATAATTATTGTTGTTATTATTATTAAAAAGGAATGCTATAAGGTCAGATATTTATATTTACACTTTCAGCATATTTATATTTACACTTTGGATAGAACCAAATGGAAATCCTTAGTTACCCAAACCTAGATATCTAGTTGCCTAAAACATTCCATATAATCAATACCATACAAGTCACCAGTGGTGTGTGTGTAAGATACTTCTTCTTCAATGATGGAGATGAAGTTAAAGCTGCATTAGAAAACTGCTATCCTACCATCAAAAAAGGAAAAACAAAACCCTTGAAAAAATGTGCATAGTGAGGCAAAACAAATTCTTGGATTGTTCATGTTTAAATATATATACATATATGTATGCATATATACATACATCACACACATATATGTCTATCACTTCTCAGTCAGGAGATGGATAGAGTGCTTCATAATCATTCCTCTTGAATTACAATCACTCTACTGATCAGATCTCTTAAGCATGCAAAGTTGTTATCATATACCTTGTGAGTCTCACTTCCCTGTGAATTAATTCAAACAATTGTTCCCAGTTTCTTTTTCTGTAACTGTACCTCTCTCATTTTTTCTTAGCATAATGGTATTCTATTGTATTTATATGCCATAATATTTTAACCATTTTCCAATTGATCGATATTTGCAATCATATATGGGTTGGAACCAGCTTTTAGCAGGGAGTCCAATGCTAAATTTTCTGGGGGAGCATTTAAACTTTGTAAATTAACAAATACAAACCAGAACTTGATTACTGTATTGTCAATTTTCTAAACTTAACAAAGTGATAAGAGTAAAATATTTACAGAATAACCCAAAAGTGTGTTGTACAGGCATTTTCCCATAGAGCCAGTTGTTATATGTAAAAGTGTGTTGTAAAATATTTACAGAATAATTCAAAAGTGTGTTTTATGGGCATTTTCCCATAGAGCCAGTTGTTATATATTTATCAGCATATCTCATCCTTAATTCAGTTCTTTGATACCACAAAAATAACTATTCATACTGTTATACATATAAATCTTTCTTTGATCTCTTTATGATACAGACCTGGTAGTTAGATTCCTGGCTCAAGGAATATGTATAATTTTAATAACTTGGGGGATATAATTTCTGGATACATTTGTAAGTACTTCTTTATTTTTATTTATACCATCACAAGATAGTCTAGTAATTGAATTAGTAGATGATATAGGCAAGAATTACTTCTGGGTTCTGGGTTCAATTCCCCCTAGTACACATAGATCTATTCACTGGAAACATTACTTTCTGCACTCATATCTGTTTAGACCGTTATTCAACTTGGCAGATGTTCTGTTCAGCATTCATTGAGTTTAGTATCCATCATTTTTCTCCCCATGTTCATTGGAAAATCCATTTAAGACTCCTGTGGGCAACAGGTGGCTGTAGTGAACAATCTTGATAAGGCTCCCCCTTCATTCTCTAAAGCTATTTCATGAACAGGTTAAGTTAGTCAATCTCAACAATTTTATATTGTTTAGTTTTCCAAAAGTCAGATGATTTGTGAATACTTGAATGATTCAAATGAAATGACAGATGTAAAAGATTTCTGCAAATTTTCCAGAACAACTAACTTTCCCAAGTCCACAGTAGAAACATTTCTTTCCTTTTTGTTCTTGGATTCCCTTTTTAAATGTGGCTGTGGAGATAGAGAGCTCTTGATATGTAATGTAATGTGGTATAGATTAAACTAAAAAATAGTGCCTTGGTCAGACAATATAGGGTGAAAATATTACACCATGACTATAATTATTAAAATTTTGTTAGAGTAACATCCCTTCTGGCACATCAACAATTTGAAGAATAATGCTGATTATAGTTTGAGCAACTATTTTAATTTTTAAAAAAATCATCAAACTCCATAATGCACTTGTCCTCAAGCTTTCTAATATGACCAGTGAAAGAATACTTCTAGATAAAATTAAAATCATCAATCTTTCTCTGAAAATATCTGTATTATATCCTAAAACAATAAAGAAATCAAGGTAGAGAATGGTTCATCATACTGAAAGAAATAAATCTATTTTGGTTGGCCTTTATACCCTAGGAAACAGAGAATTAAAGCCTTGCATTTTCAATATGTGAAGGCATTAAATGTTGACTATTTTTGTGTACTAAAGCTCAAATGTACCTGACCTCAAAAATTATTTTGTACCAAATCATATCCTTTTAATGTGCTCTCTTGAAAATGTGCCACTTACTGAATGTCAGGCTAAATGGATGACTTTAGACAACTAGGTTGTAAACGGTGTTCTATTTTATGTCTCTTTCAAGGAGAAATTATTCATCTTTCCAAAGCATATTTTTGTTTCCATTGTGTATGCAAAATTTATAACCCTTCCACACTATGTATAACCTTAACTTTGTGATGTTGAAAAAGTTCAAGAGACAGTTTCTGGGTAATTAATCATTTTATTAAGCACACTAGCAGATAATTAATAAAAGGGATCAGTAACTCTCAAATGCCAAAGACCCCTCATGGAACCCACTAGTGCTTTTGTGACACTGGAAGAGTAAGTGTTCCAGTGGGTGGTAATCTATTCTGATTAATTAACAATTTATGAGAAGAATTAAATTATGAAATAAACCTATTCCTTTGAGGGGCTAGGGTGCCTGATTCTTGATCACTCTCCCAGAATACCCCAGCCTTAAACAATCTAGACAAAGAATACACATACACACACACACACACACACACAAACACACACACACAGCACCCAAATCTGACAGTGGGGAACACAACGGACCTGAATTCATTTGGACTAAATTCTTTATGAAAATTTCTAGTTGGATGGGGCAACAACTAAATAAGATGGTCAAGGTAGAGTAAATTTTTGGGAAATGTCAGGGATCTGCCCAATAATTTGTTTTTGAATAATTGTTTCTATCTGAATAGAAAATGATAGTAGAATGTATTGTAGGACACCAAAGTTCCCTATTGCATCTCCTTGTGACATGAAAATTCCAAGAAAAGAAGCACACAAAGTCAGAGTAATCAGTCCAAGCTTTATTAGAGAATTTACTTACAGGAAAATCCTGTAGTTAGCACCTCTTGGTAGACAAGAAGCAAATAGTACATACCATAGAGGTCCATGCCAGGGCTTGGTTCTTAACCTATTTATATTTTCTTAATGGCACTGCTTAAATAAGGAATGGTTTGAAAATTCAGAATATGCAAGGGTATGTGTTACCAGGGTAGAGGATATATAAATGTTCAACCAAGATGGAGCTGGCTGCTAGCCACACATCATTGTTGATCTAACAAGAATATTTGAATTTCTTGTTCATAACTATAATCGAGATCTAAATAATCCATGATTCTCTAAACTGCTACCACAATCTATTTAACACATAGCATGAAATATATCTATGTGTATAGATATATTTGTATATGCATGTTTGAATACACAAGGTTTGAAACTTCACTATCATACTCAACTCTTCATTCTTTCTCACCTCACATATGCAAATCAATTGCCAAATCTTACATTTTTGCCTCTAAAATAGATCTTATATCTGTTTTCATTTCTTGATTCATACAATCACCTATTTAAATCCTACTCTCATTTAGATGGCTAAAATCACCTTAATGACACCATTAGATCCTGCCTGAAATCTCCATCAATGCCTCAGCTGCCAAGATAATTTTCCCAAAGCATAGGCCTAACCATGTCAATTCCCTGTTCAATGACTTCCAATTAACTTAAGGATCAAATGTAAACTCCTCAGTCTGTCATTTTACAACCTGGCTCTATTATCTTTTCAATATTATTAATTCCCTTTGCATATTCTATGGTTCAACCAAACTGTCCCTCTCATTGTTCCTTACTTACAACACTTTTTCTCTTTCTAATTACCCTGGTTGTCCCCCATGTCTAGAATGCACTTCCTAGAATTTCTACATTCCTTCAAGACTTAAATACCATTTACATGAAACCTATCCTGATCCCCATCTATGTCTTTCCTCCCTATGTCTTTCCTCACCAAAATGAACCTTATATTTTTTATGTATATTATCTATCAATCAACAACACTAGTGATTATAGTGGTTTAGATAGCTTCCAATGAAGTACTTCCTTTCCTAAGGTAGATTGATATCTGCTCTGTAACTTATATTCTTAGAAATTTTCATGGGACATTGAGAGAGTAGGTGAGTTGCTCATGATTGTACAGCAAATATATGAAAGAGATAAAACTTTAGAACTTGAATCAAAAATAAACAAAAAAAAAGGAAAAAGAGGTAGCTAGGTGGTACAGTGAATAGGGCACTAGTAAGTTACTTAACCCTAATTGCTTTACCAAAAATAAATTAAATTAAAAAAAATAGAACTTGAATCAAAGTCTTCCTGAATCCAAGGATGACTATTCACTATACCATATAGTCTGTCATATACTTTGTATATATGTACATATTGTCTCCCTGGATAGAATATAAACTCTATGAAAGCAGGGATTGTTTTATTTTTGTCTTTGTATACATCTAAATATACCTAGCATAGTACCCAACACCTGAGAAATGTTTAATAAATGATTGTTGACTGATGGAATTGAATGCATGAGTTATATGTTTTATACATATATATATATATATATATATATACACATATATATATATATACACACACATACATATATATATCATATGTATTTACTTACATGCCATAAGTTTATGCTTTATAAATGCATGCGTGTATATATTTTCTATGTGTTCTTTCTAGGGGAGAAGGAATTAAAAATGATGAAAAAAGATCATTTTGAAAGATAAAGGATATGAGAGAAAATTTTCACGATTTTTATTCTTCTTCTTGGGATATATAGCAGTGAAGATTATATAATTAATTTCATATTTCCATGATAAAATCACTTAGAAAATAAACTGGAAATTTCAAAAATAGGAATCAGTGTCTTAAATCAAAATCAGATCATTGCAATAAAATGTTTCCTGCACATTCATTGTTCAGACTGGACACATTCTGGGGTATTGAGAGAAGACTTTCTCCCCCACTACTTCTATGTAGTTATTCAGAAACCTTACACCTGCAAAATACTCTCATACCTCATCATAATATAACTATAACCTTGAATTATCAATTATGTCAACAGAATATAAAGAGATACTTGCAAGCTAGAAATGCCTCATGGAGAGGCCTAGAAAATCTATATGTCTGTGGTCTGTGAACCAGGTAGCTAAACATTACAAGTGAATGGGGGACCCAAACATGCAAATCTAGGGCCTGGGAAGATTGAATCAATGAGGCTAAAATTAACAATAAACCTTTTGACTTAACATGAACAACAACAACAAAAGAAAATGTACAATTGTAGCTCATCAGGTACCTGTCCTTTAGATTCAAATCAAAAACAGCATACTAGACAGGATAGAGCTCATCAATCGCAAGACCCAGACTCCCTTCCTGGTATGTTTGTAAAGTCATTTAGTTTGTTATTCATCTATATGACTAAGGGCTAAGCATGCAATTAAAAATCATTGTCATTGCAGTCTAATTGGCCCCTTAGAGTTATAGGTTTGGACAAAACAAATAAGGCCTAAAGCATTAAAGTAGTAATGATGCCAGAAATGAAAAGAGAGTAAAAAAAAATTAAATATACAGAAGACAGTAAAAGGATATCTAGAGAAGTAAGCAGGATAATGTTAAATTTAATATATACTTTTTAAAAAGCCAACCTGCATGGAATATATTGATGATTATATGTACAATCTTCTTTCTTTGTATATGGAAATGTTCATGTTTGATGATGATATTGGGTTCTCAATTTAAAAAAGAATTAAATTTAAAAATGATATATATCTCCATTTAATTCTCTCCATAATTTTAACTACTTCCTGGAAATTTCCCTAACACAACAGATTTGTTCTCATACAGTCAAACTGTCAGGCATCCCAGATAGTAATTGGTAGGCCTCATTTTATGTAAGGAGTCAACGACATTTTTTCTACAAACTTTTTTTAAACTGCATTAGGACTCTAAAATTAGATTTCACATCTATCCAATTGGCAGAGATGATCAAATTATTTTTTAAAAGGAAAATGACAATGTTTAGAGAGGGCTATGAAAATTAAGAAATACCAATGCACTCTGGTGGAGCTACAAAATGGCCTGACCATTTTGTAAAACAATCTTGAACTGTATTCCAAAAAGTTACTAAAGTATGCTTACCTTTTGATTCAGTAATATAATCACCAGGCTTAAACCTCAAAGATATCAAAAGGAAAAAGGACTATATGTATTAACAAGATATTATAGTAGAATTTTTGTTATAGCAAAGAACTATAATTAGATTTTCTATTTTTGCTCATCATTTGTGCAATGGCAAAATAAATTCTGTGGTATGAATATAATGGACTAGTATTGCATAGTAGAAAATTATGTGGGAGATGGTTTCAGAGAATCTGAAAGGATTTCTATGAACTATTATGGAAGAAAGTAAACAGAAACAGAGGAACAATTTCTATATATACTGATAAATAATAAAAGATGACAATTGTGAAAGACTTAAGGCCTATGATTAATGAAATGATTAACCTTCACAGAGAAGTGAAGGATTAGAAGTATAGAATGAGATAATTTTCAGATATAGCCAATATGTTGATTTGTTTTATGTTATTTACATTATGATAAAGAGATTTTGAGGAGGCTGGAGGATGGAGAGATAATGATAAAGATATTAGAAAAAAGAATACATAAAATAATAGCAACAAAGAATAATTTCAAGAATAAGAGAGTGAAGAAGGTTCAGATAGACAAACAGGTCAATATTGTAGATTCACAGTCTCTTGGGCAGTCATTCAATTCAATGCTATGAAGATCTAATAACTGTATATTATGTGCCATTTTGATAACACTGGGGATACAAATAGAAAAAGGACAGTCCTTGTCCTCAAGGGGCTTACAATCTAATGAGAAAATCAACACAAAAGGAAGCTAAAAGGAGGACATGATTTGGGGGATCACCAAGGAGAACTAGTTGAAGTCAAGCACAACTGCAGATGGAAAATGGAGAATTATCTGAAAAGTTCTGATCAGAGGCCTCTATCAAAGAAAGTTTTTGGAACAAATGTCTTAATCTTTCTTTCACTCCAGTCCTCCAGTCAAAGGAGACAGGCAACTGAAGAATCTAAGAAGGTGCTAAGTATCACAAAATGAATCAATCAACAAATCTTTTTTCTTAATATAAGGAAATGTTTAACTGATGCTTGTCAAGTTCATAATAATAAGAAAATAAACATTAAGAAAGGGCATCAAATAGTGGTTTTATTTATGCTTAAACACTATATTGTACTATTTCATGCCAAGAAAAAGCACCTTCAAAACAATTTACAGTGAGCTGTTATCATAACTATCATATGAGGAAAAACTTTTTTAATGATTTCATATTTTATGTAAGATACATAACATGCATATTTAATTATTGTGATTAAACACATGTGGTAGGAAAAAATATACTATCTACCCCCATGCTGACTAGGTCACCTTTCCCTTAAAAGCTATCAAAAGTATCTTTGACACTGGCTCAGGAGACTTAAAAACCTAAATATAGGATAACAAGAAAATTTTGTCCCCATGTACCATCCATCCTCTCTTTCCCCAATGAATTGCCATTTATACTTCTCAGGGTTGTTGGGAAGATTAGATGAGATAATAATAATTGTAAAGCACTTAGCTGGTACATATTGAGCGCTACATGAATGCTAGTTATTGCTATTGTTATTTATGAAACCTGAGCTCTTGAGGATTCATGGCTAAAATTCCCCACCCCTCACCAAGGATTTTCTATTTATGAAACCTGAGCCTTTTGGCATTATTATGGTCTCCTATGATTTCATGGTAAAATATCATGAAAACCAAGCTCCAGCTGAGGCACAGGAAATCCAGATTGCTTTTCAAATTAACCCACAGGAAACCTGTAATTCATACTAATATCCAATCCAGTTAATAGAAACCAGATTTAAAGCTTCAGAAAAAAAAATTGTATATATTTGTGTAAAATCAATTTCTTCATTGTTATCCTAGGAATTCATTTGATTTTTTTGGCTAGTTATTACCTTAAACCACATAATTAATTGCCTAAGAAAAGTCCTTTCTTATAAAGAAATTAATCTTATTTTTGTAACTTGTAAATCTTCCTTGTATTAAAAGTACCAGTAAAATCTAAGTCTAAAAGGTGTGAGGTATATTTGCCATTAAGCTTAAGCAAAGAAAGGATATAATCTTGGTAAAGTTGTACTTGGTAGGCATGTAAAAATAAATGCTTTGTGCATTTAGAACATATGTTTCAGCCAGAGAAAGATTCTGGCTTTAATAATAATCTTTCATTTAACTAAGAGAAGTGTTTCCAGCATAAATTTCCCTAATCTCTACAATTAGAGGCTTGAAGCCAGAAAGGTCTGGGTTCAAGTATCACCTCTTGACATCTGTTGACTGCAAGATTTTGGACAAGTTATTTAGTCTCTAAGTCTCAATTCTTGAATTATCTATTTCACAACCTACAATGATGTGAAGTACATATTGTTACATTATAACATACTCTGTTACAATTGCAAAGCAATCATTGTTAAGTGTACTTCATTTTTTCTGTTATACATGCACATTCATTTTTAAAAAAAATATTTCCTTATGAATCTTGTTAGAAAAGGAAAATCAGAAAAAGGGGGAAAACCATGAGAGAAATAAAACAGAAGAAAAAAAGAGAAAAAAGTAAACAAAGCATATACTGATTTACATTCAGTCTCTGTAGTTCTCTCTTTGGATGAAGACAGCATTTTCCACCCAAAGTTTACTGGGATTACCATGGATCACTGAACTGCTGAGAAAAACCAAATAAGCCATAGCTGATCATCGCACAGTCTTGCTGTTACTGTATACAATGTATTCCTGGTTCTGCTTGTTTCACTCAACATCAGTATGTAAATCTTTCCAGGCTTTTCTAAAATCCGCTTATTCATCATTTCTTGTAGAACAATAATATTCCATTACATTCATATACCATAACTTGTTCAGTCATTCCCCAATTGATGGGCATCTACTCATTTTCCAATTCTTTGCCACAACAAAAAGAGCTGCTACAAATATTTTTGCATGTGTGTACCCTTTTCCCTCCTTTATGATTTCTTTGGAATACAGACCCAGTAATGGCACTACTGGATCAAAGGATATACACAGTTTTATAGCCCTTTGGGCATAGTTCCAAATTACTCTCCAGAATGGCTGGATTGGAGGCCTTCATTTTAAAACAACTAAGTCTAACTGAGTTAAATCATAAGTGATAAAAGGTAAAATCAAATTATTTATACACTTCTCATTCAAATATAGAATAAAAGTCCCCAAAGGCATGTCAGAATGCAGTATATCAGGGTGTTAACACGTTAAATGTGACTGTTATGTGCATGACACTGCACTTGGAGAAAAAAGAAAACAAAAATTTTAAAAATCTTTCTATACTCAAGACTTAACAATCCAAAAATAGATTATGATTTACATGCCAATAAGTGTGATACAAGATAGTATATTGCTCTAAACCAGACCTGGCTCAAGATAGTTTGGTAATTCAGTATCAGATAGTACATTTCATACAGCACAACAGGATTTATTTAGAAATAGCATGGAAGAGAACTCCGGCAAATAAAAAGTATTGAATCAGGTGGGTCTATAGCTTTTTTTTTTTAATCTAGATCACCAGTAAACTATGTCAACAAGCCTCAGCCTTTAATTTCATTAATCAAATAAACCTAAAGGAGCATTTTAATGCCTCTTAAGAAAAACAAACAAGTAAAAACTAATAGTCTGTATGAGGCAGTGTCTTAATGCAGAATTCCTAGGAGCAGCAGGCAATACAGGACTGGAGTTAAGAAGACCTATGTTCAAAGGCAGCCTCAGACTCTTAATAGTTATATGACCTTAAACCCTGTACTTCAATTTTTTCTTCTGCAAAATGAGAATAATAACAGTATCTATTGATCAAGATTGTGGTGAGAATCAAATGAGATAACTGCAAAGCATTTAGCAAAGTACCTGGCACCTAGTAGCTACTATATAAATGTTAGTTATTATTATTATCCAAGTCCATGATGGAAAGGTCTTAATGGTATTCAAGAAGGCTTTCAACAATTTAAATAGCTTTAGAGCAGTTACTGAACAATATTGATTTCAAGGCTGTGAGAAGGCTGATATAAACAGCAATGAAGGGGGAAAGGAAAATTAAAGTAGAGGGGGCAGTTAGGTGGTGCAGTAGGTAGAGCACCAGCCCTGAAATCAGGAGGACCTGAGTTCAAATCTGGTCTCTGACACTTAACACTTCCTAGCTGTGTGAGCCTGGTCAAGTCACTTAATCCCAATTGCTTCAACAAAAAGAAAAAAAAAGAAAATTAAAGTAGAAAGATAACAAAAATAACACAATTCAAATAAAACACAAGTTAAGTCAATAAGCATTTATTGAACCCCTAAAATGTTCCAGGAATTGGGCTGTACACACACACACACACACACACACACACACACACACACACTCATTCACAAATGAAGGCAAAAATAAAAAAAAGAATGAATCCAAAGGATCTACAAACAAAACCTCAAAGAAAAAAAAACATAGCTTGGGCTATGTTTAACTAGGAGAGATGAAACAAAAAATATTAAGATTTTAAAAATCAAATGAGAGTACTGGAAGAAAAATAGAAAAGAAAAAAGAGTTATGGCAGAAAAAAATAGAAAGAGAACTAATAGCTTGGCATAAGAAGTACAAAATCTTATGTGAGCAATAAAATCCAAGGCAAAAAAGAAAGGGAAATCATTCCATATAACTAAAAAATGCACAAAATATATAGGGATTAATCTATCAAAGTTCACACAATTCTTTTATAGTTTCAATTATGTGTTCCATAAGAAAATAAAAAATACATTAAATAATTTATATGCCTTTGAAGCTATAGCTAAATTTATTCTTAACCAAACAATGGATAAAAAAAAAATTATAAAAGATAAAACAATTAATTTGGATTACATCAAACTGAAAAACTTCTCAAACAAAAATAATGTACTTGCAATAAAAATGGAAGTATTTTTGTATCCGATGTATCTAATAATGGTTTGGTGTGGAAACAATACATAAAAAACTGTAAACAAAAAATACATATTATATATATATATATATATATATATATATAAAACTACAGCACAGTCTATATATACATATATGTGTGTGCACAAATGTAATATTTATATCCAATAGATGACAAAAGGAAATGAATAAACAATAGGGGTATTGTCAATTATTAGTAAACATATGAAGTAATATCTGAAATCACTAATATAAAAGAATGTACACCAAAATGATCCTACCAATTTACAAATCTCGCAAAAGAACAGAAAAGTGAAGATGGGAGGAGGAGTGCAGGAGAAGACAGGCACATTAGCACATTATAATTAAAGCTATGAATCAGTACAACTATTTGAAAGCCATTTGAAAAGGCAGCTGTTGATAAGAATAACTATATATAAACACACACACACATCTAAATATACACTGAATAGAAAAGCTTGGTATGCTATAGTCCATGGAGTCATGAAGAATCAGTCATATCTGTACAACAATAACATTTATATAAGCACTTTTTATGATAGGAAAGACCAAGGGAGATGGGATTTATCTTGAAAATGAACATATTGTGGGGCAGCTAGGTGGTGCAGTGGATAGAGCACCAGCCCTGAAGTCAGGAAGACCTGAGTTCAAATCTGGTCTCAGACACATAACATTCCCTAGCTGTGTGACCCTCGGCAAGTCACTTAACCTCAATTGCCTCAGCAAAAAGCAAAAAAAAAAAAAAAAGAAAATG
>JAJPUD010004154.1:119893-133074 GCA_023553655.1 Myrmecobius fasciatus | reverse complement strand
TAAAAAAAAAAAAAGCTCCATGAATTGAACAAACAGAATAAAGTAAGTAGTCAAGAAAAATATGCACTATAATCAGACAATGACTATAACAAGGCAAATCAAAAAGACAACCACCAAAAAAAAAAAAAAAGAATACGAACATACCCCTATTCCCATATCTTGTAAATGAGGTCCAGAAGTGTGGTATGTTACATGTATTTTCTTCAAAGTCTTGATGATATGCTGATTCCTTCTCCTACTTTTTTTTCTTTAAAAATATTGGATGACTCTCTGGGAAAGGGGGAAAAGATACTAAAGGAAATTATGGGAATATTAAAAGAAAAAATTACATTAACAAAAATATTTTTAAAAAATCTTTGTACTAGATTTGGAAACTAGACTTGGAAAAATGGGCTTCTGCTGAAAGTTATGCTTAATATGTAATATGGTAAAAGTGTGTCTTCACAATGAGATACTGCAAAATATATTCCAAAATCTCATTAATTCAGTGCTAAATTATCTTCAACAAATGATTACAGCTTAAAGAGGACACATTACATATTCAAAGATTTTAATGATGTCAACAGCTGCAATTTGCTTATAATATGATGCTTCTATAATTTATGATGTCAGTCAGAAAGTCATCAAGCACTTATCCATCAAGCACCTAAGATCCAGGAACTGTGCTAAAACCTGGATGTGATCTTTTTACATTTGAAATTTATCCTGGTTATATAGTATAAAGGCCTATATTTAATTTTTGTCATATTGCTTTCCAGTTTTCATCTTATTTGAAGCAGTTTTTTCAAGTAGAGTATCTTACCTCAATAACTGGAATGTTTGGATTTTTCAAACATTAGACTATTAGATTTGTTCATTTCTATGAATTGTTGCTTGGCATTGTTTAAGTCTACTTTGTTGATCTTTTTTTCTTCTTTTTTTTGTTCAGTTTAAGAGACAGATTTTTCTCTAAGGACTGGTTTGGCTGTACTCCATAAATTTTGGTATACTGTCATTTTCTGTGATCAAATTATTTTGTTTCTATCATTTGTTCTTTGACACACATATTCTGTAGGATCAAATTATTTACTCTATACTTAATTTTGAATTGCTTATTGAAATATCTTTAATTATAATTTTGTGGCACTGTGGTCATTAAATATTTGTTGAATTAGTTGATGTTGAGGGGTTATTAGAACATTCATGCATTGTCATTGGAACTGTCAATCAGTATAACCATTTTGGAAAGCAATTTAAAATTAGTCAAATAAAGTGATCAAATGTCTTTACCCTTTAACACAGAGAGTCTATTATTAAATCTTATTATATGCCAAGACAACCATTTCAATTCACCAAAATATTTGTAATTACTTATATTTATGGGGGGGGGGGGGGGGGGGTTGGGCGAGAGACAGAGACAGAGACAGAGACAGAGATAGAGACAGAGAGAAAGGGAGGAAAGGAAGGAGGGAGGGAGAGAAGAAAGGAAGGAAGGAGAGAGAGGAAAAAGGAGGAGAGGAAAAGGATGGGGGAGAGGGAGGAAAAGGAGGAGGAGAGGGAGAAAGGAAAGAATTAGAAAATATCCAGTGCTTGGTAAATAACTTCAAAAAAAATTATTTCACATGAATGTAATATATTATTACTGTACTATAAGAAATGATTAAAATAATAATTGAGAAAGCATGGAAAAAGTTAATTAAACCAAAGATACAGAATAAAGTAAGTAGAGTCTAGAAAATAACATATCAGATGGTCAGAAAAATGTCAATGGAAAAAACAATGACAAAAGCATTAAAAGTAAATATTGTGAAATTGCAAACAATAAGTCTAAGGTAAAAAAAAATAGAAATTATAGTGCAACCCCATGCCATACTTTTACAGAAGTGGGAGGTCCATGAGTGTGGTCCAAGATATGTATTTTCAGATTTTTTTTTGATGTATTTGTCAGTTATACTGATTTTTTTCATATTTTTTGGCATAAAAATTGTTTGTTATATGGGATGGCTTTTTGAAAAAGATAATGGCCTCTCTTGGGAGAATTATGGTGATGTTTAAAAAACAAATAACATTAATAAAAATCTATTTTTAAAAAGATTAAAAACCTTTGGGCTATGTCCAACACTATATTTGAGACAAGTGACTATCATAAATATAATTACACTGTGGTAAAAGTGTGATTTCATAAAAAAGAACTATAAAATATGTTTCAAACTTAATGTCAAATTATTTTAAGTGATTGTAGTGATCAGGATTGATTATTTTTCTCCTTTTTCTACTTTGTTTTTTAAATATTTATTAAATGATATGACTATGAAAGGAAGGGGACAGAAAACAATTATGGTGATAAATTGAAAAACAAGATATCAATAAAAACTTAATTAAAAAAAAGATAATGACAACAGTGATAAAAAAATACCAAAATTTCTGAGATGCTACCAAAAGAGTTCTTGAAAACAAAACTCTCAATGAATTTAAAAAATTAAACTAGGAACTTAAAAAAAAAGCAATACAATAAATCATTAGTTAATTTGATTTTCACAAAAGAAAAAAGTCAAGATACCAGTATCAAAAATGAAAAAAAAATAAATTAAACAGCAATCAAGAATAAAAGATATTATTGGAAACTATTTTAATGGGAGAAAGGAAACAAACATTTATTAAGCATCTACTGTGTGCTAAGTGCTTTACAAATAACTCATTTTAACCTCACAATTATGTAAAATGGTGCTATTGTTCAGTCATTTTTCAATAATGTCTGACCTTTTGTGAATGCCATTTGGAGCTTCACAGAAAAGATATTATTGTCATTTTCTTCTCCAGCTCAATATTTATTTTACATTGCTATTATGATCCTAATTTTACATTTGAGGAAACTGAGGCAGACAGAAGTTAAATAAATTTTCTATAGTCACAAAGTTTGTAAATGCCTGTGGTTAGATAAGTACTTCCTAACTCTAAGCTCAGCATTCCATCCAGTGTGGTACCTCACCATATTTCATTTGATTATATATATACATATATATATATACATATGTGTGTATCAATAAAATTGTTAATATAAATGAAACTGATAAAAAATTTATCAATGTATATAGCATGATCAGATTAAAAAACAACAACAAAAAAAATGAATTAAAAAACCCAGTCTCATAAAAAAGAAGTGGAATAAGTCATGAATGATCTTTCTCCAACTCTCCCAAAACTGAATAAAGATAGATTTAAAAGTAAACCTTATCATTTAAGGAACAATTAATTCCATAATGTAAAAGAGCTATTTAAAAACAGGAAAAGATAAAGTCTAAACAAATTTCTTCTATTAAGCAAATTTGGTTTTGATAGAGGAGAGCCAAAAAAAGAGAAAGAAAACTATACACAAATATCACTGAAGAGTATCAATATTTTTTAAATAAAATATTATCAAGAACACTATAGTAACATATCACTAATATTACACATTATGATGAAGTTTAATTCATACCTGAAAGCAGATTTGGGTCAATATTAGGAAAATTAAAAACAACTAATAATATTAATGACAAGAACAAAAATCATATGATCATATCAAAGGATATAAGGAAAACTTTTGACAAGACATACCAGCAATTTCTGTTAAAAAAAAATTAGAAAACATAAGTTTTTTTCCTTAATATTTCAAATATTATCTCTCTAAAACCAAGAGTCTGCATTATCTATAATGTGGATAAACTGCAGACCTTTTGAATAAGATCAGGGGATTAACACAAACATATTTATTATCACCATTATTATTCAACATAGTACTAGGAATGCTAGCTATTAGGATTAGACGAGAAAAAGAAATTGAGAGAATAACAATAGAAAAAGACAAACAAAATTTTCAGTTTTTTAGATGCAAGATTAATTAGAGAATGCTAGAGAAAAAATAAAAACTAATTAAGTCAATTAACAACTTAGGCAAAATTTAATAATAATGTAATTGTAAGAGCATTTATATAGATCTTATTATGTGTTAAGTGCTGTGCAAAGCACATTAAAAACATGTCATCTGAGCTTCACAGCAAACCTGAAAATGATAGCCATTATTTTTCACATTTTACAGTTGAGAAAACTATGATAAATAAAAGGTAATTGATTTGCCCAAGGTCATATAGCTAGTAAGTGTCTGAGACCAAATTTCAACTCAATTCTTCCTGATTTTAGGTCCAATGTTTTATCCACTATGCCACTTAACTGTCTATATAAAAGAATATAAATTAAGCCCAAATAACATCATCAGCATTTCAGAAAGGAAAATCATATTTAACTATGGAAATTGCAAAATACTTGGGTTTACTTGCCTACATACACACATGAACCATATCACTACAAACACAAAGCAGTCTTTACAAAAATACAATAGATTTAAATAATGGAATAAGTATTGCTCATCCTGAGCATAAATAAAAATGACAGTGCTAATAATTAATTTACTTATTTAATTCTATACCAATCAACCCATCAAAGGATTACTTTGCATATCTAGAAAAAAATAACAAATTTATCTGAAGGAATTAAAGGTCAAGAATCTCAAGTGAAATAATGCAAAAAAAAAAAAAAAAAGGAAATGGGGGTTAGGGATACCATATTTCAAACTCTACTCCAAAGCAATAATCATCAAAACCATCTGGCATTGGTTAAAAAATAGGTTAATCAATGGAACATATTAGGTATATAATGTACAGAAGAAAAAGTGCACCATAATCTGATGTATGTAAACCCAAAGATGCCAGATATATGGAATAAAAATTCAATAAAATATGTTGGGAAAACAAAAAGTGTAGTTTTCATTAAGTAATCAAGTATTTACTTAACATCTATTATGGGCTAAATGTCGTGCTGGACACTGAGGATTCAAAGAAAGTTTTAAAAAATTCTTTGATCTCAAGAAGATCACAATCTATGGGAGAAGCAAATACTAGCGACTATGTACAAATAAGATACACACACACACACACACACACACACACACACACACACACAGAACAAACTATGTATTATTAACTGAGAGGAGATACCACCATTAAGGGGGATTAGGACAGGTTTCTTGTACAAGGTAAGATTTTAGTTGGGATTTGAAGAAAATTAAGTAGTCTAGGAGATATATATAAAAAGGAAGCATAATCAAGAATGAGAAATAGCTCATGAAAATGCCCAGAATTGGAACAAAGAATTCCTTGTTTAAAGAACAGTAAGGAGGTCAGTGCTACTGAATCTTAAAGTAAGGATGAGAAAGGTGTAAGAAGCCTGAAAAAGATTATTAAGGACTTTAAATACTTAAACAGAGAAACTTTTATTTAATCAAAGATGGTAGGGAGCCACAAGTTTATTGAATACGTTGGAGGTGGAGGTAGGGAGTAGGAATACTGGGGGAGATACTGTGACATGGAACAGCAGAGCCAAGATGGCAGAGTAATAGCAGGAATTCAGTTGAGTTCTCCTTCAAACTTCTCCAAATGCCTTTAAATGAGACTAAACAAATTCTAGAGTAGCAGAACCCACAAAAAGATGGAATGAAACAATTTTTTCAGTACAAGACAGTTTAAAAGATAGGCAGGAAAGGTCTGTTGTACCACGATTGAGAATGGAGTATAAAAATGACAGGAAATGATAACGATAACTGTTGGAGCGGATGTGGGAAAACTGGGACACTGATACATTGTTGGTGGAACTGTGAATGGATCCAACCATTCTGGAGAGCAATTTGGAGCTATGCTCAAAAAGTTATCAAACTCTGCATACCCTTTGACCCAGCAGTGTTTCTACTGGCCCTATATCCCAAAGAGATTTTAAAGGAGGGAAAGGGACCCACATGTGCAAAAATGTTTGTGGTAGCCCTTTTTGTAGTGGCAAGAAACTGGAAATTGAAAAGATGCCCATCAATTGGAGAATGGCTGAATAAATTATGGTATATGAATGTTATGGAATATTATTGTTCTGTAAGAAAAGACCAACAGGAAGATTTCAGAGAGGATTGGAGAGACTTGCATGAACTGATGCTGAGTGAAATCAGCAGAACCAGGAGAACATTATACACAGCAACAAGACTATAGGATGATCAATTTTGATGGACATGGTTCTCTTCAACAATGATGTGATTCAAACTAGTTGTTCTGCAATGAAGATAGTCATATACATCCAGAGAGAGGCCTGTGGGAACTGGGTGTGAACCACAACACAGCATTTTAACGCTTTCTCTGAATATTTCCATGCATTTTGTTTTCCTTCTTAGGTTGTTTTTTTTCTTCTCTTTCTAGATCTGATGTTTCTTATGCAATAAGATAACTGTATAGATATGTATACATGTATTGTATTTGTCATATAATTTATCCTATTTAGCATGTATTAGATTACCTGTCATCTAGGGGTGGGTGGTGGGGGGAAGGAGGGGAAAAGCTTGGGAAAAAAAAGTTTTTGCAAAGCTCAATGTTGAAAGGTCACTCATATGTTTTGTAAATAAAAAGCTTTATATAAAAAAAAAGAGAGAATGGAGTATAGCCTAGTGCACAAGCCACACCAGGACAAATGCAGCCCCAGCAAACCAGGAATAGGTATCAGGACCACTAAAACAGTGGTAGCAGTGGTGAACTCTCAATCTAGATGCCAAAGACAATTTACAAGGTCATAAGGAAAGGTCTATTGCACTAGGTTGAAAGTGGAGCACAGTCCAGGGCAGGCCATGCTAACATAGTCCCTGCCCCAGAAAACCAGGAGCTGGTTTTGGGAGCCACTGAGTCAGCAGCAGCAGCGTCTACTTCCAGAGCTCTCAGCCCACAGAAGATAAGATGGTTGAACAACTGGTCAGAAGGAGATTACAGGGTTCTCTTTGCTAGCACTGAGGCAGGACTCTGTTGCTTTGCACATACTTATATCTAAGAGACAGTCCCAGGATGAGGAGGAACATTAGCTAACATATCAGAGCTTGTGATCACAGTGGAGCAGCGTCACAGTTCCAGAACAGAAAAGAATTCTAATGGTCAGTCAAAGATAAGAGCACGGGTCACGAAAAGGTGAAAAGGAACCAGCACACTGGGTGAGTGTAGAAGCAGTGAGGCAGGAAAACTGATGACTGTGGGCATTTACAGAAGGGTAGAATTCTTGGTTTGGAATTCTAGGAGAAAGGGGAGAACTGAAGTGAAGCTAGAGGTGCCATTTCTATCCCAGGAACAGAGGTGATACACTAATAAATTCTCATTTTAAGAACAAAGAAACAAAGGAGAAAACCACAAAAACTTAATATGGGAATAGGGAAGATTGTGGTTCATCTTCAGAGAAGAATAGTAAAGTTTAAGAAAGCCTCTCCTACCCCAAAGAGTAATATTAAATGGCTACTTGTCCAGGAAGAATTTATAGAAGAACTCAAAAAAGACTTTAAAAATGAGAGAGATTAAGAGGGGGGAGGGGAATGAACCATCCAAGAGAAATAAGATTATGAAAAGAAAGTCAACCAACTGGAAAAGGAGATCCAGAGTCTTAAAGAACATAATTCTTTGAAAATTAGAATTGGGCAAGGGGAAGTCAATAAAGCTATAAGAGACCAAGAAAATACAAAACAAAATATTAATAATTAAAAAATAATGAAATGTGAAACATTTTATAAGAAAAACAACAGATCTGGAGAACAGATCAAGAAGAGAAAATATAAAAATAATTGGGATACCTGAAAGCTGTGGCCAAAAAAACAAAGCCAAAGAAAGAAAAAAAAAAAAAAAAAACTTGACACAAAATATGGAAGAAACAATCAAAGAAAATTGTCCTGAAGTGATAGAAAAAGAGGAGGAAATAGAAATAGGAAAAAAAATCTACCAATGACCATCTCAAAGAGATCCAGTGAAGAAAACCCATAAGAACATTGTTAAATTTTGAAATTCCACAGCTCAGAGAAAATTTTTTTATTAAAACTTTTTATTTGCAAAACATATGTATGGGTGATTCTTCAACATTAACCCTTACAAAGCTTTCTGTTACAAATTCTTCCCCCCTACTCCCCACCCCTCCCCTAGATGGCAGGATATCCACTACATGTTAATTATGTTAAAATACTTGACAAATCGAATATATGTATACATATTTCCACACATCATTTTTGTGCAAGAAAAATCATATCTACAAGAAAGAAAAATCAGAGAAAGGAAATACAATGCAAGCAAACATCAATAGATGAATCAATGAACAACTTAAGGGACCCACATGCACCAAAATGTTTGTGGCAACCCTTTTTGTAGTGGCTAGAAACTGGAAACTGAATAGATGCCCATCAATTAGAGAATGGCTGAACAAATTATGGTATATGAATGTTATGGAATATTATTGCTCTGTGAGAAACAACCAGCAGGATGATTTCAGAGAGGCCTGGAGAGACTTGCATGAACTGATGCTGAGCGAAATGAGCAGAACCAGGAGATCAATGTACATGGCAACAACAATACTATATGATGATCAATTCTGATGGACATGGCTCTCTTCAACAATGAAATGTTTCAAACCAGTTCCAATTGTTCAGTGAAGAAAGCCATATACACCCAGAGAGAGAGAGATGTGAAATGTGGACCACAACATAACATTTTCATGCTCTCTATTGATGTTTGCTTGCATTGTGTTTCCTTTCTCTGATTTTTCTTTCTTGTAGATATGATTTTTCTTTTTTTCTTTTTTTTATTATTAAAACTTTTTTATTTTCAAAATATATGTATAGGTAATTCTTCAACATTAACCCTTACAAAGCTTTCTGTTACAAATTTTTCCCCCCTACTCCCCACCCCTCCCCCAGATGGCAGGATATCCACTACATGCTAATTATGTTAAAACACTTGACAAATTGAATATATGTATACATATTTCCACACATCATTTTTTGCAAGAGTAGATACGATTTTTCTTGCACAAAAATGATGGGTGTGGAAATATGTATACATATGTTCAATTTGTCAAGTCTTTTCACATAATTAACATGTAGTGAATATCCTGCCATCTGGGGGAGGGGTGGGGAGTGGGGTGGGGGGGAATTTTGTAGCAGAAATCTTTGTAAGGGTTAATGTTGAAGAATTACCCATGCATATGTTTTTTTTTTCATGCATATGTTTTGAAAATAAAAAGTTAAAAAAAAGAAATGGCAAAAAAAGATAAATGGTCAAAGGATATGAAGAAACAATTTTCAGATGAAATTAAAGCCATTTTTAGTCATATGAAAAAATGCTCTAGACCACTATTAATTATAAAAATATAATCAATTAAGCAAATTAAGACAATTCTGAGATACTACTATACACCTCTCAAACTGGCTAAGATGAACAGAAAACACAATAACAAATGTTGGAAAGGACATGGGAAAAGTGGGATACTAATATATTGTTGGTGAAGTTGTGAATTGATCCAACCATTCTGGAGAGCAATTTGGAACTATGCCCAAAGGGCTATCAAACTGCATACTCTTTGATCCAGCAGTATCTCTACTGGGTCTGTATCCCAAAGAGATCATAAAAAAGGGAAAAGGATACACATGTGCAAAAATGTTTGTAGCAGTCCTTTCTGTAGTGGTAAGGAATTGGAAACTGAGTGAATGCCCATTAGTTGGGAAATGGCTAAATAAATTATGATAGATGAATATATTGGAATATCATTGTTCTATAAGAAACAATCAGTAGGATGATTTCAGAAAGGCCTGGAGAGACTTACATGAACTGATGCTAAGTGAAGTGAGTAGAACTAAGAGAACATTTTATATAGCAAAAAGATTATGCAAGGATCAAATGTGATAGACTTGGCTCTTTTCTGCAATGAGTTGATTCAGTCCAATTCCAATACATTTGTGATGGAAAGAACCATCTGCATCCAGAAAGAGGTCTGTGGGGACTGAATGTGGATCACAAAACAGTATTTTTTATCTTTTTTGTGGTGGTGGTTTGTTTGCTTTTTTCTCTCTAACTCTTTTCCCTTTTTGATCTGACTTTTCTTGTGCAGCATGATAAATGTGGAAATGTTTAGAAAAACTGCATATGTTTAATCTATAATGGATTATTTGCTGTCTAGGGAAGAAAGGTGAGGGGAAGATAAGAAGAAAAATTTGGTACACAAGGTTTTGCAAAGGTGAATGTTGAAAACCATCTTACATGCAATTATTAAAGATTTAAAATAAAATAAAATATACATCTGTAGATATAACTGAACAGTTTTTAAGTGTCCAAATATTTTCTTCTATTTTTTTTTCATTTTTTTGTTTTTGTTTGACTGATTCTTGAAGTCTTATTGGGTCATTTACTTCTATTTGTTCAATTTTAATTTTTAAAGTATTATTTCCTTCAGTTATCTTTTTTAGCTCCTTTTGTAGCTGGCCAGTTGAATTTCTTGATTCAATGCATTCTTTTTCCATTTTGCCAGTTTTATTTTTCAGTGAGTTGTTGTCTTTTTCCAATTCACCAATTTTGTTTTTCAGTGAATTGTTGTCTTTTTCCAATTCACCAATTTTGTTTTTCAATGAACTGTTTTCTTTTTCCAATTCACCAGTCCTATTTTCCAATTTTTGATATTTCTGCTGCCCTGATCTCAATTTATTTCCCCCTTCTTCTTCTAGCTCTCTTTTGAGATTCTTAATGCAATCTTCCAGGTAAGCCTTCTGAAAGGGAGAACAATTTAGGTCTGCCTTTGTGGCTTCATCTGGGATTGTTTTCATAATGTCAGGATCTGGGGACTGTTCTATTTTTTCTCCGTAAAAGCTTTCTATGGTGAGAGCTCTCTTCTGCTTCTTGCTCATGATTTAAAGTTGGGATATCGGTCACCAGCAAAAAATACTGCAACAATTTGTATTTGCCCTGGGGCAGTTTGCCGAGTTGACTTCCGGTCTGAGGCTGGTCAGGCTAGATTCGCACTAGGACCACGTCTTCAGCTGCTCTCGATCCACCCTTTACCAAAGGCAGATCTGCCAAAGCACCTGCCCACAAGCAACGCAAAGTGGCCCAGGCGTCTCCCAGGGGCTTCCTGGGTGCCTAAAATCAGCCCCTCTATCGCAGCCCTGACTTCCGCCCTGGCTGGAGTCTGATTGCGACCAGCAGCCGATTTCCCCTGAGGCTAACCTTCTCCGGAGTTCTTTCAAGGTAGATATTTGATAGAAGTACGTTGTAGTCCAAATGTTTGGTGGAGCCCTCACTCCAAAACCAGTTCGAAGGCTCACTTTGTCTGGGTCTGAGGGAAGGTCCCAGGAGTTCACAGAGAACGCTGTCTACAGTTCGCCATCTTGGCTCCGCCCCTTAAGTGTCCAAATAAACCTCAATCATGGAGTTTACATTTTAAAAAAAATTTAAGAGGAAATTCAAACTTTCAATAATGAGATTTCATTTAGCTTATTCTGCTTTGGATTTCATCTTTAGGTTAGAAAATGATATCAAAATATAAGATTCAGAGCTGGAAGAGACATTAAAGATCAACACAAAAATCTCCCTCATTTTACAGATAATGATAGTGGAAAACTGGAGTAAATTATTTATAATTTGTGAGTTTTGATTCAAACACAAATCTTTTGGCATCAAATCAAGCACATTTTCTATTACTACACAGTGCTATAGATTTAGATTTTTGTAGGATCTACAAAATTAACTAGTTTGATCTCTATCAGAACAGCAAATTCTATCAACATTACCAAGTTTATTTTTTATTCCCAAACTTTCACTAGTTAGGAACTCATTCTGTGCTGGTGGCACGGTAGATAGTGGTGTGCCTAGAGTCAAAAATAGCTAAGTTCAAGTTCGGCCTCATACATTCACTAGCTATGTGCCCTTAAGCAAGTCATTTGACTTCTGTTTGCCTTAGTTTCCTCATCTGTAAATTGAAGATAATAACACCTACCTTCTAGGGATCTTGTGAGAATCAAATCAGATAACAATTGCAAAGATCTTTGTACAATGTCTAGCTCATAATAAGTACTATATAAATATTAGCTATTATTATTGTTAAATCCAGCCTCAGATATGAACTAGTTGTGTGACCATGAATAAGTCACTTAATCTGTTTACCCCTATTTTCTCATCTGTAAAATGGGGATAATAATAGCACCTAATTTTCAGCTTGTTGTGAAGACAAATATGTGATATCTGTAGGGACAGCTAGGTGGCACAGTGGATAGAGCACCAGTCCTGAAGTCAGGAGGACCTGAGTTCAAGTCTGCTCTCAGACACTTAACATTCCCTAGCTGTGTGACCCTGAGCAAGTCACTTAACCTCAATTGCCTCCAAAACAAAAAAAAAAAGTAATATTTGTAGTAAATACTTAGCATAGTTCCTGGCACATATATAAATATTTCTTTCCTCTTCCTCTCTTTGGCAACATATTTGATTTTGTGCACTTCTAATAGTAAGTTTCTTCTTATGTTGGTCTAAAATTGGCTTCCTAATAATTTCTATAAATTGATCTAGTTTTGATATATTGATACTAGTTTTGCTCTCTAGTGATAGCAGTCACATTCCCCACAAGAATTCATCAAATATTTGAAGAAAGGTATCTTATCCTCCTCAAAATTTCTTTCATCAGGCTAAGAATCTTTTTCCTTTTTTGGTTTGAAGTATCTTCACCATCCTAATCCCCTTCTGTTAAACATACTTCAGCTTGCCAACATCTTTTTTTTAGAATAACCTACATTTTTAATATGATAAAAAAGCAACATATATATGCATTAAAAAACTACCATTGTTTACAAAGAAGAAATGACAGAACAATGAAATTAAAGCCATGAACAATGGCAAAGAGATTTGATTATCTTTATTTTCTGATATGTTTTATTTATGAAACTAGAAAATCATTGAAAAAAAAGATAATTGGTATTCCCATTAAATTAGTAGGATTCTAAATAAACCCACCAAAATTGTAAGTGTTTGTATCATAATAACAAAATCCAGAAGAGAATACTAAAAAAGTGAATTCTATTCAAAATAATCACCAAATAGACAGTAAAATATCTGGGAGTCAACTTACTAAGACAAACACAAGACTTAGAAATATAATCACAAAATACTTTTTAAAGAAATAAAGAAAAAAAACACTACTCATGGTTAGGCTATGTCACTATAAAAAAAAAATGTTACCTAAATTAATTTATTTACTGCTCAACTATTCCATTATATCTAGCCATATTCAGATGAGACCTCTGGAGAGAGAGAGAGAGAGAGAGAGAGAGAGAGAGAGAGAGAGAGAGAGAGAGA
>JAJPUD010004154.1:106243-119883 GCA_023553655.1 Myrmecobius fasciatus | reverse complement strand
AGAGAGAGAGAGAGAGAGAGAGAGAGAGAGAGAGAGAGAGAGAGAGAAGAGAGAGAGAGAAGAGGACCCAGGACTGAGATGTAAGACACAGTTTGTAAGACAGGAATGAAGAACCAGCAAAGGAGTCTGAAAAGGAGAAGAGAATTTCCAAGAGGGAAAGGTAATTGACACCCAAATTCTGCAGAAAGTTTAAGAAGAATTGATATGGAGAAGTCAGTGGGTTTGTTGATTAAAAGAGCAATTCCAGTTGAATGATGAGGTCAGAGCCCAGACTACAGAAAATTTAGAAAAAAGTAAGAGAGGAAATGAAATGTAGAGAAAATTATTGTAGATGTTTTTCCCTAAGAATTTTAATTGAGAACAGGAGAGATTTGGGAAGATAGCCAATAGAGATGGCAGTATCAAGAGATTTTAACATTTTTATTATTTACTTTTTAACACTCTTTTTTTTTCTGAGGCAATTGGGGTTAAGTGACTTGCCCAGGGTCACGCAGCTAGGAAGTGTTAAGTGTCTGAGATCAGATTTGAACTCAGGTCCTCCTGACTTCAGGACTGGTGCTTTATCTACTTTGCCATCTAGCTGCCCCTATTCTTTTCTTTTTAAATTTTGAATTCCATATTCTCTTCTTCCCTCCCTCTTCCCCACCCACTGAGAAGGCAAGTAATATGGTATCAACTATACATGTGAAATCATGGAAAATATATTTCCAAAGTAGCTATGTCACACAAATAGAAAGTGAAGAAAATTATACTTCAATTTACACTGAGAAGTCTTCACTTCTGTGAGAATGGATAGCATTTTTCACAATGAGTCCTTTGGAATTGCTTTGAATCATTATATTGATTGCAGTTTTTTCACAGTTGATCATCATCATAACACTGATGAAGGTGTACACAATGAATCGTCCAGTTCTCACTTAATTTTGTCTCAGTTCATATAGACTTTGTCATGTTTTTCTAAAACCATCTTTCTTATTGTTTCTCACAACATAATAGTAGACCATCACAATAATTTACTACAATTTGTTCAACCATTTCTCAATTGATTTTCAATTCTTTGCCATCACAAAATAGCTGCTGTAAGCATTTTTGTATATATAGGTCCTTTTCCTTTTCCATTGATCTCTTTGGGGTATAGATCTAGTAATAATTTTCCTGGGTTAAATGATATGCATACTTTGATAGCTTTTTGACCTTAACTCTAAATTGATCCCCAGAATGGCTAGACCAGTTCATTATTCCACCAACTCCACCATTACCCATTAGTGTATTCTCCTTCCTTCCAATGATTTTTGATAGGTGTGAGATGGTACCTCAGAATTGTTTTAATTTTGCCTTTCCCTAATCAATAGTGATTTTTTCATATGACCATACGCTTTTGGTTTCTTCTGAAAACTGCCCATTGATATTCTTTGACCTTTTATCAGTTGGGGAATGGCTCTTTTTATAAATTTGATTCTAATCTATATTAAGTATATATTTGAGAAATCAAGTCTTTGCCCAAAAAATTGCTATAAATATTTTTGATATTATTTCATTGTCTCTGGTACCCTTTTAGTAAAATACAGTTTTCCTGATTATCCCTTTTAATTAGGTCTTCGCTTTTGCTTTGTCTGATATACTGATTGCTACCTTTGCCTTTTTTTTTTTTAAGTTTAGCTGGAGCCTATTATGCTCCAGCCTTAACCGTGTGTCATTCTGTATCAAATTTGTCTCTTGTAAAGACCACATAGTTGATTTCTGGTTTCTAATCCATGTTGCTATCTGCTTCTATTTTATGGCTGAGCTCATCCTATTCATATTCAGCTGTGATTGCTGCATAGTTCCTTCCATCTCATTGTCTTTTGTTTCTTTTGTCTCTTTTTCTCCTTTTCCTCCTCAAAAGTCTATTTTGTTCTTAATTCCTGCCTCCCTTAATCTGTTCATTCTTTAATTATCCTGCCATTCCTTTCTCTTATTTTCTTTCTCTCCTATGTCCCTATTGGAAAAGTTACATTTTGACAGAACTATGTATATATATTCTTCCCTCTCTATTAAACTTTTCAGTCTGAGCATTTAGATATCAGAAATAAAAATTCAGGTTTGATTATTGCTTTGTTGATTGTCTTCACTTAAGAAAGTGTTAATAATGCAGAATAAACTTTTAAATGTATTTGCATACATTTATTTCCCCTGGGAAGCCTGATTGTTGAACATTTAAATATACCTCTGTACGACTCTGTAAACATTGTTTGAGTTTAGCATGAATGAAAGTCAGAGAATATGGTCATCACTGGACTGTAGGAAAACAATAACAACAGTAATAATAACTGGCATTTGTATAGCATTTTAGAGTTTCCAAAGTGCTTTATATTCATTATTCATTTTTGCCTCACAATATCCCTGAAAAGGCACTTCAGAATACATAGTGGAAGAGGTAATCAGATCAATAGATAGAAAATGGGGTAGGATTGAGGTGGATAGAAATGAAGGTGTACATATCTGGGGTTAGGGAAAGAAGTTTGTAACAAAGAACTAAAAGTGAAAATGTCCTCATTGACAGATGAATGCTTAAACAATTTAGTACATGAATATAATGGAACTGCACTGTGAGAAACAACACAAAAAAGTCAGAGAAGTATAGAAAGACATGAACTAATGCAAAGACAAATTATGACCATGACAAAGTAAATGGAAAAGCTCTCAATTTTTTAATTATGATGGCCAAGTTTGACCTGAAAAAAAATTTTTTTAATGCTTTTCCTTTCCTTCTTTATAGAGATGAGGGAATATAGAATATTGCATATAATGTTAAACAAAGATGATGTAGTTTTCTTGAATTGTTTTCTTCTTCCTTTCTTAATCTTTTGTTATTGTTGTTTTGCAAGTGCTGGCTCCCTGGCATAGAAAAGGGGGGAAGAATCTATTCAGAAATGAAAGTGATGTAAAAATAAGCAATGCAAGTACAAATAAAAATAACCAAGGAATCCAAACTGGTTGGGAAAAGGGACATTATGAAATGAAAGTGATATAAAAACAATTTTAAAAAAATTTAATACACTGAAATAAGGCAACCAAAACTGAACACAATGTTCCAGATGTTGTCTTACAAAGGTAAAGTACAAATGGAACAATCAGCTCCCTTGATCTGAATACTAAGATCATAGTTTTCACTGCAATAGCTCTTTTGGCCATTATATCATACTGCTGAATGTATAACCTACTAGAATCATAAAGTGGCTTTTTGTTTTGTTTTTACATAAACTGCTTTTTAATTCATATATATAAGGTATAAAGGAAGAGAAGGAATTGAGACAAAGAAGTATTACGATATCTCTTATGAAGTTCTGGATTACAGTTGATGAATTTCTGATATTTTACTTAATGGTACTATCTCCCTCTGGTGGGTAATCACTGAAATAAGGTTCACAAGGAAAAAGTGACAAATGGTTTGCCCTTCAGGTATTTTGAGAATGTTAAACTTTCCTAGATTTACTAAGTGGGTGTGGACTGGAAGTTGGGAGTGGGGAAAGGCTTCAAGAAACAGAACAAGAAAGCATAACACTAGTCCTCAGAAAAATTATCAATACAGTGAGGCAAGAGTGGACTTGGGAAAAACCAATATTTTGGAGTTTCAAAAATATCACTTTTGGTTCCTTTTGGTTCTGTGAGATTATTTCCTCTTGTGCATTTTAAAAATACTTTTATCAAAATTATTTGTGAAGCTTATTTATAAGCGTGGATGGAAAACCCAAATCCTAATATTTGAAGGGATAGAAGGGAACAAAACATGGATTTTATTTTAAAAGGTTGAAATTCTATATAACCTATGCTGTCATACTATAAATGTGTTCTTTTTCTAAAAGAAGCAGGGTATGGGAAATGTGAAATATTAAACAAAATCAATTCCATCAGTGAGTTGTGCTATAGATCGTATTTCACTAAACACAAGGGATTTATTAGTTGAGCTCAGTCTTGTCCCAAATTGTATGTTAGAGACAGTTTTACCAGTTAATCCATAGGAGGCCCATTTGAGACAAATCAAGAAAGGAACTTAATGAACACCATGTTTCCTCCTACAAATATACCCTCTTCTGTCAGTTTTACTGTGCTTTTCATGTCTTCTATTCCTTTTGACTGAGTTAACTTAATCCTACTGAAAATACAAACATTGTGCACTCTTTACTATCACTTATTAAATCAATTCCTCCTCTAGTAAGTCCTATAATAGTTTTTAGCAATGCAACTGCATAGATTTCCAAAAATAATACTTCTTCCCATTCTTCCTGACACTTTACCCTGATACTTCCTGACATTGATTCAGACCTGATCATGTCACTATACTTACTCAATAAATTCAAGTAACTCCCTATTATCTCCAAGATAATAAAATCCTCTATTTGAGGTTCAAAGCCCTTCAAATTTCCAGTGTTTTTAAGTTTAGATAGACTACTGCTCCAACTACCACCACATACTTCATGATCCAGTAACACAATCTTCTTTACTGTTCCTCAAATAAGACACTCTATCTCACTCCTGGCATTTTTTACCAGCTATCCCTCATCGCTAAAATAGTCTTCCTCCTCATCCCTACATCCTGGCTTCCTTCAAATCACTAATAAAATCTCACCTTCTACAAAAAGAATTTCCCACTATCTTTCAATGTTACTGCCTTCACTCTGTGGAAAATGAGAGATGATGAGAAATAAATTAGTAAGTTAATCTTGGCATTTCTAGGGTCGATCCTACTGAAGTGGTATAATTTTAAGTGCTTCAAAAGTGTATTTACCACAAAAAAGTTTTCCTGCAATTCCTACCCTAGTTCTTTTTTGGATTGGATTTAAGAGAGACATCAAAGGCCTCTGTTAAAATTAAAATGTAGTTAATTCATTGTGTTAAGTATATTTGTTTGATTTAGTGTTGCTGGGGTAAATCACATACCTGAAAATAACCATATTGCATGCTAAGCTCATTTGATCCTCACACATTCTATTTAGGTTCAAAGTACCATATCTGCCTTGTGGTTATCTTCTTGAATACAGTCAGAAATTATCCCAAAAGGCAAATCCCTCCTATCTCTAATTGGCTCATTTTTCCCACGGACTTGCTTTTCTTCTGGATCACAAACCCCCATGCAAAGCAAGATTCAATATTTCACTAGTATTGGTCATGTAATTTATTTGTACCCTTAGATAATACAGAAAACAAAATAGACAGTAAACAAATGGTAAAATGGCAGAATCCAGGCAGAAACCTAGCTGAACTCCTACAATATTCCCCTTTAAATTTACTCCTTAAATCAAATTTTGAAATGGCAGAGCCTATGAAAGATCAGAGTGAGACATATTTCCAGTTTAAGACAATTTAAGAGGTTAGCAGAAGAGTTCTACTACACCAGGATAGATCTGAGCTGGAGCACAGACCAGGGCAGCAACAGCAGCAGTGGAGGACCTTGGAGACAGCTATATCAGTGGAAGCAGTAGCTGTGAGAGAACTCAGCCCAGAGACAGTAAGGGCCAGAAAGAAATTCCAGAGGATCCTTTGCTAGCACTGGGAGCATCTGGTGCTGATTGGCCCATTACAATTTTGGGCAGAGATGATCACCATCATTGTTGACTATAGAGGAATAGGGTTTATAGGGTCCTGCCTGAGTAAAGGCCAGAGTGCAGACCAGGAGAGAGTGATTACACCTCTCTTCAGATTATACCATTTTGGAAATACTAAAAATTTGCAGTCCTTCAGAACTAACTCTAAAAACAGCAGCACAAAAAAAGCCTTAAGCTTGGAATAGTGCTTCCCCATCCACAGGTGAATAAAACCCAACTTTAACATGAAAAATGGACAAATAACAACAATAAAAAACAACCATAAAAAGATACTATGATGGCAAGGAAGACCAAAACATGAACTCAGAGGATGACAATATGAAAATAGCTAAACTAAAGCCTCAAAGAAAAATGCTAATTGGATTTAAGCCCAACAAAAATTCCTGGAATAGTTAAAAAAGAGAGAGAGAGATTAATGGTAGGAGAAAAATTGAGAAAGGAAATAAGAATGATGCAAGAAAATTATATGGAACTACATATTAAATGGGCAAACAGTGTTATCACCTAGCTACAAAATCATGTCAGCTTCCTAACAGGTCAGATTGATAATTGCTGGGGATATAAAGAAAGGCAGAATCTGTTAATTGCCCACCACTTTTTTTGTCCTTATTTATCAAAGAGTCTGAGTAACTAGCTTTATAGACAATTTTCTTTATAGAGCCTCAGCATTCCCTGGGGCATTATTTTATAAACAGGGAAGTTGTACAGTCTCTCAACTATTTGGTATAGAGTAGCTTTCCACTAGTTAACTGGCTTTTGTTTTTCTGAATACCAAAGTATCTCAACAAATCTGTCACCATACTCTAGATCAACATAGCTGGACATAATTAGTGTCCTTTTTCTCTGTCAGATCTCTTCTTTATTGAAATTATGACTAGTTGGTAGGCCATTTTTTAATCTCTCAATGAAGATATTTACATCCTCTCCATTAACTGTGACTCAAAAATGCAACTCAGTAAGATGTGGTTGTCACCCAAATTTAAAAGTATAGTTGAAAGCCTGACATCATTCTTAGTAGATTTTATGTGTGTTAGAAATGTTTCATGTTGCATATACAAAGATTTCTTTTCCAATTTCAGTGATCTTATGATGTTCATCATTATACAACTGAAATGTTTATCTGTGGATTTTTGCAGGGATAATAAGGAAGTCAAATGCTAAAGCTAACATGTACTTGAGTAGATTACACTTAAAGTCTTTTCTGGGTCAGAATGCATACTAGTTGGGAATCCAGTATATGGAAAAATATTTTTCCCATAACATTTTAGCAAATTAAAGCTTTCTGGTTTCTGTTTGAGTAGGTCTATATACATAGATTGAAATAATCAGTCACTACCAACATGTGACACATATTGTTCTATAGGTAAAAATTCCATGTAGACGACTTTCAAAGTTTTTGTTAGTATTTAGTCTCCAAATATTGACAAGAATTGTTAGCACTTTTCTTTGAACACATCAAACCAAAAGTGTCACACTTCTTAACAGCCTTCAAATATCTATTTTTATCACATTTTTCAATTCACATATAACAGTATCCAGATTAAAAAGCTGTTTTGTATAACAGCATTTCTGTTACAATGGCCCTTCAAATTTCATGTAAGAGAATTAAAAATACAATAACATAAGCAATATCTCTATTTAAAATATGAAATACAACTCCAGATTACATCAGTTCAATTAACTGCATTTCCAAAATATCCCATATGAAAATCATTAGTCTTACTCTCATTGGCATTTTAAACTCACTTAAGATTTATAGAAATTATGTTTAATTGAAGAAATAATAGCAATATAATACTTAGCAAATGCCAGTCACTGTGTTAAAGGATGTGAGAAAACTGGGACACTAATATATTGTTGGTAGAGTTGTGAGGTGATTCAACCATTCTGGAGAGCAATTTGGAACTATATCCAAAGGGCTATCAAAATGTGCATACCTTTTGATTCAACAGTGTTTCTCCTGGGCTTGTATCCCAAAGAAATCATAAAGGAGGGAAAGGGACACACATGTGCAAAGATGTTTGTGGCAGTCCTTCTTGTAGTGGCAAGAAACTGGAAACTGAGTGAATGCCCATCAATGGAGAATGGCTGAATAAATTATGGTATGTGAATGTTATGGAATATTATTGTTCTATAAGAAATGATCAGCAGGATGATTTTGGAAAGGCCTGGAGAGACTTGCATGAACTGAAGCTGAGTGAAACGAGCAGAACCAGGAGATCATTGTACATGAAAACAAGAAGATTATAAAATGATCAATTCTGATGGAAGTGGCTCTTTTCAACAAAGAGATGATTCAGGCTATTTCAATGGTCCTTTGATGAAGAGAGCTATCTATACCCAGAGAGAGGACTGTGGGAAATGAGTATGGAACACAACAAACTATTTTCACTCTTTGTTTTTGCTTGCATTTTGTTTTTTCTCATTTTTTTTCTTTTTGATCTGATTTTTCTTGTGCATCATGATAATTGTAGAAATATGTACAGAAGAACTGCACATGTTTAACATATATTGGATTACTTGCCATCTGGGGAGGGGATGGGGGAAAGGAATGAAAGATTTTGCAAGATTGAATGTTGAAAAACAATCCATGCATATGTTTTGAAAATAGAAAATCTTTAACAAAAAAATACAAGTCATTCCCTAATTGATAAATAGTCAAAGAATATGAACAGACAATTTTCAGATGAAGAAATTAAAGTCATTTATAGTTATATGAAAAAAAATGCTTGGGACTCAATGATTCAGTAGATGGAGTGTCAGCCCTGAAGTCAGGAGGACCTAAATTCATATCCCACCTCAGATACTTAATACTTCCTAACTGTGTAACCCTGGGCAAGACACTTAACCCCAATTACCTCAGGGAAAAAAATTGCCCTAAATCACTACTGACTAGAGATTGCACATTAAAATAACTGTGAGGTATCACCTCATACCTCTCAGATTGGCTAAAATGGCAGGAAAAGATAATGATAAATGTGGAAAGGGATATGGAAAAACTGGGGCACTAATGCATTGTTGGAGTTGTGAAATGATCCAATCATTCTGGAGAGCTTCTGGAATTATGCCCAAAAGGCTATAAACCTGTGCATATCCTTTGACCCAGCAGTGCCATTACTGGGTCTGTATCCCAAGGAAATCATCAAGGAGGGAAATAGACCCACATGTACAAAAATGTTTTTAACAGCTCTTTTTGTGGTGCAAAAAACTGGAAAAGGAGTGGGTGCCCATCAGTTGGGGAATGGTTGATTAAAGAAAGGCTTGGAAAGATTTACATGAACTGATGCTGAGAACCAGGAATGCATTGTACACAATAACAGCAAGAATGTGCAATGATCAACTATGAAAAGCTTGGTTCTTCTCAGCAGTTCAGTGATACAAAGCAATCCCAATAGACTTTGGATTGAAAATACCATCTGAATCCAGAAAAAGAACTAAGGAGACTGAAAGTAAATCAACACACGCTATGTTCACTTCTTTCTGTGTTTTTCTCTCTCCCATGTTTTCCCTTTTGCTCTGATTTTTCTCTCCCAACATGATTCATAAAACAATGTGTATTAAAAATAAACGTACTACAATTAAAAAAGGAATCAAAAATAAAATAAAACTGTCAAAAATGTTTTAGATTTTTCAAAATAACAGAATCTATAAACAACACAAACACAATGCAAAATAAGAGTTTTCCTATAGTTTACAAAGATACAAACAGGCAAAATGATAAGAGAGACACATAAAATAATTCTATCTTTTGTAACCCAAGTTACAAAAGGCTTCTTGCTTGGTGGTTTTAAGTAGCCATTTACTAAAAAACATCAAAAGAATCCCAAATTGGTCAGTAGTGCTGAGGGTTGTTTTGGGTCAATTTCTGCCAAATATTTAATTATCTGCAGTTTTGGAATCCACAATGTAGACTTACAAGTATCAGGATTAGATTGCTAATGTATGTAGTGAGCTGCTGTCTAGATGGAATGACAATTATTAACTGGTCTCTTAGAGTTTTATTATCTATAGTGTGATTCAAAGAGTTTTTGGAGCTATAGGATGAAAACAGCCATAAAACTAAAACAAACAACTTTAGCCATCAGAGTCAAAGACTGGCTTTTAGCTGTCATAACAGAGCTATTATCTGTCGTTCCTCCAAGTGAGTCACCTCCTGAGGTCTTTGCCAGTTTCTCCAACAAAGTTTTGCTCAACAAAAGCAGACTCGACCAAAAGAGATGAGAATCTTTTGTTTTGAATTGGAGTTGGGGCAGGAGACTCATCACACAATCATTTGGCAAAGACAGAACAAAAAGAGTTCTGGCAGCCCAAGCTCTTCAATGATAGGCAATAATTCCAAACCCATAATCCAATTCCACTTCTGATACCAACTGCTTAAATAGCGACTCAGTTGAGGTATGGTTTTCACCTGAAATAACGGAATAAAGGTACAGTTCAAGGGCAAAACCAGAAGCATTTTTGGGGGTGAATATGCTCAATTTAAACATGTGGAGAACAGGAGAATCTAGTCTACTATGCTGAAGTTTAGGGTTTTGGGAAGTAGTTTATGTGGTTTTACACACACACACACAAACACACACAAACATACACACACGGGAGACAGGAAAATAGGAGGAATGTAGCATACCCAGAACTTGGATCTTTATGCAAACTCTGTCCATTTGGTGCCAGTATGAACTAGTTTGAGCCAGTCCTGTGGCTGCTGGAAAAGAAGTGTTCTGGGATCACACAATTGATACCACAAAGGATTACTAGTATGGCAAATTTGAGCAACACTCATTCTGCCTCCTGACTGACTGATTTTGATTCCCAGGTCATTTTGGCCTCTCCTGGATAATAAACTCAAGCAAATCAAAGTAATTAGTAAACATTATTTATTCCCTTTCTACAGTCCTTTTGTCAATGTAATGATATATCAATATAACCAACACATCCCTCTATGGACCAGGCTAGTTATTCTTCAAACATTAAAACCATCCTCAAACCTTTTTTGGTCAGAGTACTAAGGCTCAAACCACTGATATAGATTCCTGGTGGTCTAGCTAAGTACTGGTTAAACATGGTTCCTCCCTCAAACTTGACACATACTTCTGATGGGCACCCGAGCTTCCAGAGAAACTGAGGCAGAAATTATTCTAAGTTAAATTAATGCTCTATCTTAATATTCTTTCTATACATAATATCCTTTTATATCTGTTTCTTTCCTTTTTTTCACTGTTAGATTATCTTTGGATATTTCCGTTTTCATCCTGATTTCAAACCACTAGACCAGCCTGTGTTAGACTTCAACTCCAACCCAGCCTTCAAACACCTGGAGGGAAGAGCTGTTGAATCTCCTTTAATTCTTTTTTTTTTTTTTCTCCAGCCTAAACATTTTTGGTTCCTGCAACTGATCCTTTTGTGGTTTGTTCTCCATCCTGGTTGCATTATGCTATAGACACATGCCAGCTTCTGTATTTTTGTTCAAATGTAGCACTCAGAACTAAACACAGTATTCCAAATGTGCTCTAAGAAGAGCACAGGACAGCAGAATCATTAAATCCCTCTTTTTGGATATTATCCCTCTCCTAATATAGCCTTAAAAAAACTGCTTTATTTCTTTTTTCCCCTATTTTTTAAAAACATTATTTCATCTTTAACTTATAGAATAAAACAAGCATTTCTATAACATAGTATATCATTTTAAAAAGATAATTACACATGAAACTGAAAATTTATTGTGTACAATTTGTTACTCCTTTTAAATAAAAAAAGCTATTATATAAATTTCTCTTCCTTTTTTTTCCTTACCACTCCTCCCCACAAAGGGCTATCACTACACACAAACAGATATATGTATGTAAAATTATTCTACACACACCTCTATTTATCAGTTCTTTCTTTAGATGTCAATAGTCTTTCTTCATATGTTCTTTATTTTTAATTTATGTGTTTATAATAGTCAAAATGACTTAGTCATTCAAAGTCATTCTTAAAACAATATTGCTGTTGAGGGGCAGCTAGGTGGTGCAGTGGATAGAGCGCCCTGAAGTCAGGAGGACCTGAGTTCAAATCTGGTCTTAGACACTTAACACTTCCTAGTTGTGTGACCCTGGGCAAGTCACTTAAACCTCAATTGCCTCAGCAAAAAAGAAAAAGCAAAATAACAAAAAAAAACAATATTGCTGTTACTGTATAGAGTGTTCTCTTGGTACCACTCATTCCACTCTTCACCATTTCATTCAAGTTTTTCCTTATCTTTCTAAGACCATTGAGCTCATCACTTCTTATAGCACAGTAGTATTTCATATACCATATACCATATAACTGTTCAGCCATTCCTTACTTGATAGAGATCCCTACAGTTTCCAAGTCTTTGTCACCACAAAGATAGCTGCTATAAATATCTTACTAATATTCAAAGTTTTTATTGCTATTTGTGAATTTCCTTTCATCTTATTTTTACTATTTTTTCTCAGCCTCTTTTCACCTTATCCTTGTTTATCTTCTCTCCCCACATTCCCACCACTCTTCCAATCACGATCTGCACAGCCCTCTAAAAGTCTCTCTTCCTACGCTGTCTCACAATTTTCTCACCTCTATACATGTTCAGAAGACTTCTACATTCTTCCAGATGTACATGTTGTTACCTCTTCAAACCAGATGAGGGTAAAGTTCCAACATTACCAGCCTTCCATCCTCACTTGCTTACTCTATATTAGTTTTGCTTTTCGTGCCCCATTTTTATAACATAGTTGTTCCTTTTTACCTTTTTCTACCTACTTTTGTTTTTTAGAATCATCATATCATACAAAATTCAGCTCCAACCTTTAAATCTTTTGATCTTTGAAATACAGTGTTCTAAAACCTGTGATCTTTGAGGTTAGAAACTGCTGGGTCCTAAAATTCTCTGCATTTAAATTGTGTGTGTGTGGTTTTTTTTCTTGTTGCTTGTGATATTTTCTCCTTAATTTGGGAATTTTCAAACTTGGCTATGACATTTCTTTAAGTTTTCTTCCTGGATGTCTTTCAAGGAGTAAACAGTAGATATTTTTTAATTTCTAATTTACTCTCTTGTTCTAAAATTTCAGGGCAATTTTCCTTAATAATTTCTTGTAATATTATATCCAGATTTTTTTAAATCATAATTTTAGGTAGTCTTGACAATTCTTGTATTGTCTCTCCTTGATTTGTTCTCCAGATCAGTTGTTTTTCTGAGATGTTTCAGATTTTTTCTAGTTTTTTTCTAGTTTTATTATTTCTTGATGTCATATAATGTCACTTAATTCCTCATGTCCAGTTTTAGTTTTGAAGGAATTATTTTCTTCAAGATTTGTATCTCTTCAATTTGGAGCTATGCTCAAAAAGTTATCAAACAGTGCATACCCTTTGACCCAGCAGTGTTTCTACTGGGCCTATATCCCAAAGAGATTTTAAAGGAGGGAAAGGGACCCACATGTGCAAAAATGTTTGTGGCAGCCTTTTTTGTAGTGGCAAGAAACTGGAAATTGAAAAGATGCCCATCAATTGGAGAATGGCTGAATAAATTATGGTATATGAATATGATGGAATATTATTGTTCTGTAAGAAATGACCAACAGGAGGATTTCAGAGAGGATTGGAGAGACTTGCAGGAACTGATGCTGAGTGAAATCAGCAGAACCAGGAGAACATTATACACAGCAACAAGACTATACGATGATCAATTTTGATGGACATGGTTCTCTTCAACAATGATGTGATTCAAACCAGTTGTTCTGTGATGAAGATAGTCATATACATCCAGAGAGAGGCCTGTGGGAACTGAGAGTGAACCACAACATAGCATTTTAACGCTTTCTGTGAATATTTCCAAGCATTTTGTTTTCATTCTTAGGTTGTTTTTTTTTCTTCTTCTCTTTCTAGATTTATGTTTCTTGTGCAGTAAGATAACTGTATAGATATGTATACATGTACTGTATTTCTCATATAATTTATCCTATCTAGCATGTATTAGATTACCTGTCATCTAGGGGTGGGGGGTGGGGAGAAGGAAAGGAAAAGCTTGGGGAAAAAAGGTTTTTTTTTTTTTTTTTT